>VMDO01040102.1:0-12184 GCA_007922755.1 Pedetes capensis
CTGCAGACTCACCTTCACGATGTGCACGGAGGGCCTGAGGCGCGCTGCAGACTCACCTTCACGCTGTCCACGGAGGGCCCGAGGCTCGCTGCAGACTCACCTTCAAGATGCTGCTAACATGCTTTCTGTTTTACAGTTTCCAGCTTGCAAAAACGTGGTGGACGGACTTTCCTCTCTTCCTTCCCTCGAGCTAATGAATGTTCGCTGCTGCTATGACTCCATCTGGACTGGAGCTGGGTTTTTTATGGACAAATGTGCCAGTTTCCAGGCCGAGCAGAGCCACCCCTCAGATGTCTCTGGCCATTTGAGCTCTGCAGTGAAGCCCCACCTTTCCACCATCCCGCAGTCTCTGCCTGGTCCTCTCTGGAACACGCTGCCAGTCCTGTGAAGGCATCCAGTTCTGCAGAGCCTAGCGAGGGTTCCTCACTTCCCAGGCCAAACCTGTACCAAACAGGAGCGCTGTGAGTGTCTGCCAAGGGGCAGTGAGAGGCAGAGGCTCACCATTGCTATGTGTCCAGCCAGCAGCCGTGAGAGAGGAGGCATTGCTAGACATGGGTCATGGTAGAGTTCCTTTGGCATGAAACTCTGAGGTCGGGGCCCTGGCTGCCAGCTTCCTGCTCGCCTCCTTCATTGGATAGTCAACCACCATTTATTGGCAAGATGAGAAGCCGAGTTCTCTGGTCTTCAGGACGTACATGTGAGAAAATACGGGGAACGGAAGTTAGGATCAGCCTTTGTGTCCCAAGCTTGTCCTCACCACCACAGCTCAGAGTTCTGGGCACTTAGGCGGTGCTGCTTACCAGGACCAGCAGCCCTTAGCAACCTGCATCCTCCCGCCTCCCCACAGTCAGAGCATCCTGCATCCATGCAACCTCCTGGATCTGTCCATGGTTCTGGATACCAGCCTGACCCCCTGTGTTCCTCCAACTGTCTGACATTAGGGACAGCAGAGTGCAGCAACACCTATCACCACATCACATCACACCACACATCGCACCCTCATACCACACACCGCCACACCACACCACACGCCACCACACCACACCACACGCCACCACACCACACCACACGCCACCACACCACACCACATGCCACCACACCACACCACACGCCACCACACCACGTGGCACCACACCATACCACACAATACCACACACCACACCACATACCATGTGACACCACACCACATGGTACCACACCATACCACATGATACCACGTACCACACCACACACCACATGACACTATACCACATGACACCACACCACGTGACACCACACCATATCACATGATACCACATCATACCACAAACCATACCACACCATGTGACACCACACCATACCACACACCACACCACGTGACACCACACCATACTACATACCACATGATACTACATACCACACCACACACCACATGATGCCACACCATGCCACACACCTCACCACCGCACCACACCACCACACCACACCATATCCACCACACTATGCAACCCCACACCATACAACACCACACCATTATACCACACTATACCACCCCATGTAACACCACAACACAGTCCCATACCATACCACACGATACCATAGCATCATACCACATAACACCACACCACAGTGCCATACCACACCACATAACACCATACCATACAGTACTGCACTACACAATACTATACCACATAACACCACACCACATAACACCACACCAGTGCCACACCACACCACTAACACCACACTGTACAGTACCATACCATTTTACCACACAATACAACACATCACATAACACTATACCACACAATACTGCACTACGTCACAAAACACCACACAACAGAATACCATGCCACATGATGCCACACCACACCACATGATACCACACAACACATTGTCATACCCTATAACACCACACCACTCCACTACGCAGTGCCACATTGCACCACACCACACTGCATAACACCACACTACACTATATAAAACAACACCACACCACATAAAATCACACCACATTACAAAATAGCACACATGACACCATACCACTTAACAAGTCACACACCACACACAATACCACACCACATCACACAGAACACAATAGAATTCCACAAAACACCACACATACCATGCCACGCCACATCATACCACTACACCACAAAACACCACAGCACACCATGTACACCACTCCACACAACACCATACCGCACCACAAAAATATACAGAATGGCCTACTGTACGACACCTCAAAACAGCATATGTCATATACTGTGCCACAGAAAAGAATACCAAAACCACCCTACCACACAAAATACCATACAACAAAACACCACACACCAGATACCACCCACTATACCACACACCATGAAACACCATGCTACACAGTATCACAAAACTCACCACATACATCACATCATAACGTGTAACAAAACACCATGCAGTGTACCACACCATAGAACAAATCACACCATGTAACACATCAATGCCAAGTCAAGGAAACACCACACCATGGCATACATGGCAAGGAACACAATACTACATAACGCCAGATACAACAACAGAACACTGTACCACACTCCACCTATCACACCCACCACAGTGTGCCACACCACATGATCTATTTCACACTGCACCATATAACGCAACATGATGCCACACCTACTGCATCATGAAACATCACACCACATAACACCACTAGACATCACATGACACATCGCACACCGCACCACATAACACAATGCCACACCATGCCAATCACACCACACGTATAACACAACGCAGCACAGTACCCCATACCATGCCCCACCGCACTATACAACATATACACACCACATCACAAAACATTGTGCAACACAAAACTACACTATACAACATACCACACCACCCATAGCACAAAACACCACTCAATATACCACACTGCACACCACTGTGCACCACCACACACCAACACACCACCCACGACACACTGCAAAACACCACCAGGCGCTTCTTCCCCTCCCCATACAGCTCCGTTTCAACCCAGTGGCACCTACCTATGAGTAAATGCTGGGACCACCAGGGCTCCCGGAAGGCGGGATGACAGTGGCCCAGCTGGAAGGAGAAACAAGCGTTTGTTTGGACAATTTGCATCCGCTCCTTCATGCTACTGCAAACTGGATAAAGGAGGCCTCTGTATAATATACACAGAAACCCCTGTTACCGGCAGAATCTTAAAATATTTATACCGCGTACAAACAATGCCAAGGAACTCTCTGGGCGTCATGTATGACTTAATAAACACAGCCCCATTATGTAGGACTTGTCTCAGTTACGCATAACAAGTTATTGATTATAGTAGATTACAATCTGAAGGCAAGTTTGCAAGATCGGGTTTTTATACACAGTCCTCTGTGGACCTGGCCTCCATGAGAGGCCGGAGACCAGCGCTGCACTCCTCATCTGGGGTGCAGATGCTCAGGCTTTAGGAACCCGGTCCTCGGCAGGGAGATGGTGTTGGTGCTGCCCGAGTGGAAGGTGGTGCAAACTGCCGGACAGGCAGCCAAGTGCCATGTGGCCAGAGGACAGGGCACCCCGGAGGGTTGCTGTCATCAGCCTCGGCCTCCTCCGTGCCCCATGAGTGACCTCAGGATTCCTCACAGTCGGGAGGATGCAAGGGAGAGTGTGGCTCCTTCCCTCCTCTCCGCTCTGGTCCCACCTCGGGGCAGTGCTGTGCTCTCCAGACCATTCCCATTTCCAAGGCCAGTGTGTCCCGGAGTGAAAGGAAAGCAAACACCGCGTCTTCCCCCTGAAGCTGGCATTTCTCCAGTACACGTCCGTTTTGTTGTTGTTAGGTGCCGTTGAGTTGAGTCCTACTCATAGTGACCCTACGTACAACATGAGACATTGTCCGACACTGTGGCACGCCCAGCACTATTGTCAGTGCTTCTCTGCTATTCATAGGGTTTTCAATGGCAGATTGTTTTTTGAGAGTGGACTGCCAGGTCCTCCTTCCAAGGCTACGGCACCCAGTATTTCCAGGCAGTCTCCCACCCTTTACTAACCAGGCTCAACTCTGCTGAGCCTCTGAGATCTGATGGGATCAGACACCACAATGGTACAGCTGTAGGCTATGTCCATTTTAGCATCATTTATCTCTGGGAAGAAAGAAGAGCCTCAGTCAGCTGAGAGAGAGGAAAACCCCCAGGCCTCTGGACCCTCACGCCCAGCTGACTTGGTGCTCTCCAGGCTGCCTGCCTCTTCCAGGCTCTTGGCTCGGGGTAGCGGGGCTCTCATGCTGTCCTTGCTAGTCACCAAGCTGGGTCCACACAGATCTGCTCCACCAGACATCTGTTCTGGAGAAAAGGGCCTGAGGGTGGTCGAAGGTCCTCATGGGTAGCTGGGGCGGGAGGAAGCACGTGCCCGGGGTCAGAAGCATCTGGCTTAGCCCTGTCCACAGGACACTGGCCCCTCTCGGATTCCACTCCTGACCTCGACAACTCTGGCAGAGCAGCCGCGTTTATCCTTCTGTCGGATGAGGAGGGCTGGTCACCAACCGTGGGAGGCAGCACAGGAGAGACCTTGTGGCCATGCCATCAGGAGTTCAGCCCTCTGTGGGTTTCTGAGGTCCCCATGCAGCTGTGGGGCGTGGCCCCTCAGGAGCCCATGTCCAAGCCTCTGACTTTGGCCTCACCCCTCCTCACTGGGCAGAGGTGAACATGTCTTCTCAGCTCTAGTTCAGAGACTTCATGTTGGCAGCTTGAAATTGGCTGCGATGGATCATTTGCACCATGGAAAGTGGCAAACGCAACAAGCCAGGGCTCTCTTTCCTCCCAGAGAGCAGATTGTTGAAAATCAACTAGGTCATTAGTGCATCCAGCTGTCTATGTGTCCGGCCACAGAGTCATGGCTGCATTCAACCACCCCTTCTCTCCCACCATGAATGTAAACAGGGCCATTTGAAGTTGACAAGGCTAACCAAGGAATTAGGTGGAACGAAACTTTGCTGATGAGTCTAAAGATTCAGCAGAATCTGACTCAATGTGATGTTTGTTTTTCTTCCCCACTTATTTACAGCTGTCTCATTTATATGCACAGAGACAAGAATTTTTAGTGAACTTTCTGGATGGCATCTTTCCAAAGCTCTCAACTCAGATTTAATGGACATATGCATGTGCAGTCACAACAGTGAGCCCAATTGGAATGGATAAATCTACCCCTGTGGTACATAGCTTGGCCGTGGGTCTGCCCCAGAGCAGAGGTCCCTAGGCTGGGGTGGGTAAGAAAGCCTGCGCTGTGTTGTTGGTCTTGCTCACCCTTCCCACCGTGGAGCCACCAGTCCCCCAAGCGCCACAGCTTTCCTCCCAGCTTGACTTGCTGTGCAGTGTGGTCTGAGTTGGCTGCTTGTGGGCAGAGCCATCCCTCAGGGGCTGCTGCAGCACTAACTGGCTACCTCCTGTCCCTCTCCCTACAGGAAGTGCTCCTCAGCCTTGAGTTAGTCCCTGTTGGTGGCACTGTCGCCCAAGGAGCCTTGCCTTCCCCAGCTAAGGCTGGACCCCATGCTGGGCTAGTAGAAGAAATCTGTTTTCTTTGATTCTCAGGAAGATCCCAGGAGAAAGCCATGCTGAGAAGCCTGCTTCTAATGGTGGGACTGCCCTGCAGGTGGTCTTGATCTCTTGCGCCATGTGGCTCAGTCCTGGAAAGTTGTAAACAGAGTTAGCAAACTGTTAAGTCAAATTGTTGTATACTTTTACATTGAAAAAGAGAAGAGATGTGAATTGTAGGTAATTATAACTGCCAGAAAATCAAGCCAGATTCAGAAGAGGGCATGGAACCAGGGCCATCAGTGCTGGTGTTAGATGGATATATTAACTGAAAGCAGAGAACACTAGAAAGATGTCTATTTCAGTGACTATGCAAAGGCGTTCGACTGTGTGGATCACAACAAATTATGGATTACATTGCCAAGAATGGGAATACATGGACCAGGAAGAGTAGTTTGAACAGAACAAGGAAGCATTGTTCAGTTTAAAGAGCAGTGTGTGTCAGGGCTGTATCCTTTCACCATACCTCTTCAATCTCTATGCTGAGCAAATAATTTCGGAAGCTAGACTTCATGAAAAAGAATGTGGCATCAGGATTGGGAGAAGACTCATTAATAACCTGTGTTATGTAGATGACAGGACTAAGCTTACTGAAACTGAGGAGGATTTGAAATATTTACTGATGAAAATCAAAGAACACAGCCTTCAGTATGGATTGTGTGTCAACATCAACTCAACAAAAATCCTTACAACTGGATCAGTAAGCAACTTCATGATAAATGGAGAAATGTTTGAGGTTGTCCAAGATTTTGCTTTAGTTGGTTCTATAGTCAATACCCACAGAAACAACAGTCAAGAAATTGCAAGATGCACTGCATCAGGAAAAGCTGTTGCAAAAGACCTCTATAAAATGTTGAAAAGTAAAGATATCACATTGAAGATGAAGGTATGCCTGACTCATCCCATGGTATTTTCAGTTGCGTCAGATGGTTGTGAATGCTGGACACTGAGTAAGAGAGACAGGTGAAGAATTGATGCTTTTGAATTATGGTGCTTGAGATGAATATTGACTATATCATGAAGTGCTTGAAGAACCAGCAGTTCTGTCCTAGAAGTGTAACCAGAATGCTCCTTGGAAGAAAGGATGACTAGACTACGTCTTACATATTTTGGACATGTCATGAGGTACCAACCCATGGAGGACATAAGGTTTGGGAGAATGGTGGGTCAACGAAAAAAAGGAGGACCCTACACTAGATGGATTGACACAGTGGCTGCAACAACAGGCTTATACATAGAAAAGATCATGTGCCTAGTACAGTGTCCGGGTGTTTTATGTTCTCTTATACATAGGGTCATTATGAGTTGGACCCAACTCGATGACACCTAACAACAAACAACAAAAATACCTAACATTAAAATATTTATTTGAAAGGAGAGAGTAAAGAAAGGTGTGGTGTTCCGGTGTGTGAATTTCTCAACTTCATTCTCTGAGTTTGAGGCTACCTGAGATGGCAGCCGGAAGTTCCCACCCTTATTCCTTCCTACACTCAGAGCTCTGGCCACATCCAGGCTCCTGGACCCTTTTCCACTACAGCTGCTGACCATGAGCTTGGGGAAGATCTGAGGATGGCCCCTCCTCCTTTGTCACCAACCAAAGGCAGCATAAATAGCAAGAGAAATCTATGTCCCTCTTCTCTGTTTGCACATACAAGTGAAAAACTCGAGACTAGGTGAAAAGAGTAAGAAACATTGTCTACTAATGCAAATGAACAGCTAATTTAAAATAAATGAAGGGATTCCTCACAGATCTGGGAAAACAAATCCCCCAACTTCCTTAGCTAGATATATAAATTTCTGTTACACATTCTTTTTTATTTTTATTTTTTATTTTTTGTGTACTAGGGTGTTAACCCAGGGCTGTGCACTTGCATGCTTTGCAAGTGCTGGACCACCAAGCTGCACCCCAGCCCATTGTTTTGTTACTTTTTTGAGACAGGGTCTCACTAAGTTATGTAGACTGCCTCTGGTCTCAAACTTGTGATCCTCCTGCCCCTGCCTCCTGAGCCGCTGGGATCACAGGTGTGCACCACCTCGCCTGGCTTTGTCACACATTCTTAGCATGGTGTGTCTTACTAGGGATAAAGGAGACTTTGGCATCAGGCAGACCTGGGTCGGAACCCTCCTCCCTCCACACGCCTGCTGTGTTGTCCTCAGAAAGCAGCTCATTTCATGGGGATCACATGGGCTTGCTTTCATCGGCTTTCTTGTCCTCCTGGGGTTACCAAGTTTGTGGGGGTCAGGGGCCGCCATTAAGAGCTGCTGGCTTTGACCTCAGGTCCTTAGTGACTGTATCACTGGGTGCCCCAGGCTGGGTGCCATGCTCCTGCAAGCCTTGGTGTCCCATTCTGTGCAGTGGGCACAGTCCTGGCACCTGCAGGACTCTGTAAGGACGTGCATGCTGAGTGCTAGCCCGGAATTCACATGCTGGAATATTACCATCTTTCTTCTTTTCTCCTTTGAATGAAGATTTTGATATTCGTATAATTTGCTCAATTTGCCTTTCTCCTGTTTTTCAAAGGGCCAGGACAGCATGTCTTTTGCGTTGTGTGGTGATGGACAAGCTCCTGAACAGCATGCGCTCCGTGGGAAATTGCTTTTCCTCTCCCTCTGGCTTGGTTAAACTTCTGGTTTATCAATGGACAAAAAGAGACCCCCCCATCCTGGTTACCTCTGGTTTATTATAACCTACCAGCACCTCCTGGTTTCCCCACGTTCAAAGGAGTGTGGTAAGTCACTCGCAAGCGTTTCAGGTGCCCAGCGTGTACCAGATTCTGGAGCGATGGGGGCAAGTCAGACCTGCGCTTATTTGACCAAATGTCCAGACCCAGTAAACAGGGAGATTCTGACACGCTGTGTGAAGGACCTGGCTCCTACCATGTGGCTCCAGACTCCCCGCCTTTCCCAGCCTTGCGCCAATTTCTTTGATGCAGGCTCAGGATGCGGGTCTCCGGCGGTCTCCACAGTCTTTCCCTCCACTCCTCCTCTTGACACTCAGACAAGGTTCCCCGTGTGGAGTTGTCAGGTGGTGTTTGGATCACGGGAAGCAGGTTATCACCAGCAGCAACCAGGAGGCAGTGCGTGAAGGGAGGTGAGGAACATATGGGACCGTAGATCCCTGCTCCTCTGAAGCGGCTTCAGGACAAAGCGCAGCGGTTCTACAACTCAGGAGGCAACACAGGAAGCTCAGGAGGCAGAGGCAGGAGGGTCGCACTGCCTGCATGTGTGTGATGAGTCCACGTCACGGTTTGAATGTGAATTCTTCCTAAAGGTCGTGTGCTTTGGAGTCTGGGCCCCAGCTGGTGGCACTATTTGTGGAGGCCATAGAACATGGGAGGCAGGTCCTAGCTTTATGGAAATGATGTCCCTGGGGTCGGGCCTTGGAGGTTTGCACCCTAGACCCGCGGCCCCAGCGCTCTCTGCTTCCTGCTCGTGAAGATGTAAGGTTGTCTGACATTGGCCCTGCTGCCAGCCACTGCCACACCTGCCCAGCCATCACTATGGACTGATTCCCCCAACTGTGAGCCCCCAATAAATATCCCCCCATAAGTTACAGTCAATTTCTCTGTGACAGCAATGGCAGCTAACTAATACAATCATAAAGGAAACGCCTTCTTTCATAATGGAGTGTTTAGGAGGTAAGTGGTTCATGTGGACAGAGCTTAAAAGCATTTCTTCCTGCCTGCAGTAAATCTTCCTTCTGGAAAGGCTGGTGGAAGCAGCGTGGGTGCCAGTCGCGTAGTCCCTGCTGGGGAGGTGTCAGCCCATTTGCATTGCCTTCATGTGGTGAAACAGAAGTTGATGCCTGGGAAGCTCACCGAGGCTGGTCTTCAAAGAGAGGATTAAAATGGCAGGAGGGCTGGGCACACAGACTAACAGGTCACATATCTGAGCCTGGACCTCACATCCAGGGGGGTAGGAGCACTGGTGGATGGACACGGGACAGGGAGGAAGCAGAGTGCTGATGACCAGTCCTTCTTGGTCACTCCTTCATCTTCAGTGTCAGGATTCGCAGTGTCTTGCAGCCTGTCATGCTGGCCCATCTGATGTCCTGCTGGTCTATCTGACAATGACCTAATGTCCTACTGATCCATGTGATGTCCCAATGGCTATATGGTGTTTTTGCTGTGGTTTGAATCTAAAATGTCCCTCAAAGGTCCTGTGTTTGAACATTGGTCCCCCACTGGTGGCACTGTCCTGGGAGGTTATAGAACTTGGGAAGTAGAACCTAGCTTTGCAGAAGTAGGTCTCTGGGGGCAGGCCGTAGTTTACCAGACCCACAGGTCTAGGCACTCTTTCTTTCTTTCTCTGAACACAGTTTAGACTATTAAAAAGTTGGGGACTCTTGAAGTTAGACTGAATGCATTTTGCATTATGAGATGGCCATGACCTTTGGGGCTGGGGATGGTATTATAGCTTGTATCTAAAATGTCCCCCAAAGGTCATGTGTTTGGATGGTTGGTCCTCAGTTGGTGGTGCCTCCCTGGGAGGTTATGGAAATTGGGAGTCAGGATATAGCTTTGTGGAAGTAGGTCTCTGGGGTTAGGCCTTTGGAGTTCACCCTGGACCCACAGTTCCCATTGTTCTCTCTCTGCTCTTTGCCTCCTCATCAGCCATGATGGGAGGTCATTTGCCATGGGCCCTGCTGCCTGCTCCTGCCATACCTGCCCTGTTAGAGGACTATGGTTCTCTAACCATGAACCTGCAATAAATTATTCCTACCCTAAATTTGTTTTCATTGGTTTCTCTGCCATAGTGATAAACCAGCTGACCAACACAGTCTTGTTGGCCCATCTGATGTTTTTCTGCCCTGTGTGATGTCCTGCTGGTCTATGTGATGTCCTACTGGTTTATCTGATGTTCCATTGGTCTACCTGCAACCTATTGGTCTATCTGATGTCCCATCAGCCTATCAGATGATGACCCATCTAAGGTCTTATTGACCCATTAGATGTCCTTTTGGCCTACATGGTATTCCATTAGCCCATCTGAGGTTCTGTTGGGCCATATGATGTCCTATAAGAGTATCTCATGTCCTACTGGCCTGTATAAAATCCTAACAGCCTATCTTTTGTCTAACTGGCCCATCTGATGTCCAATTTACCTGTCCAAGGTTCTGCTTGCATTTCTAGGGTCTTCCTTAAAAGTATTCTTTTACTCTTTTCAGTGCCAGTTATCACTGAAACCATAGGCAAGGGTGCACACCTGCCCAGATGTCCATGTGATTGCCATGTGTCAAGTATTCTAGAATCCCTTCTCTTCTAGTGCCTTAATTCAGAAATTTGACCTTCTGGGACATTGGGTTGCCCATAACACATAAATTGCCTCAATTTCTTTAGGTAACAATGTCTTAGAACTTTAAGGAGACAACAAAGTCTCTTCTGTATAGCCCAAAATGAATTCCAATATTTTGGTAGCAGACAAGGGTCAGAGAAAAAATTTATAGCAAATGTCTTATGACTTTGCTACTTTCTCTTGCACCTTCTACAAACAAACCTATGAACAAAAGATGTCCAAGTGTAGGGTTTGGGGTGAGTCACAGGTACGGATGATATATTCTGGCAAAGAGTTGAACCCAATAGTCAAAATGCAGAGGGAGACATGTTGAACGGATCCAAGCATGAGGAGGATATGTGGGATGGGACATAAGATAGTGGATATGGAGGAAGACATCTTCAGGAGAGACATGGCAGAGGACATGGAGGAAGGACAAGCAGGGTGACATGGAGGATGACGTGGAGGATGGGTTGGAGGAGGGACATAGGCCAGGATATACAGAGGGGCATGGAAGAGGGCCATGGAGTAGCCATATGGAGAAGGACAAGGTAGAGAGGCAGGTAGGAGGGCCATGGAGTAGGACATGGTGGAGGGGCATGGAGGAGGACATGGAAGATGACATGGAGGAGGGACATGGAGGGGCATGGAGGAGGACATGGAGGGACATGGAGGAGGACATGGTGGAGGGGCATGGAGGAGGACATGGAAGATGACAGGGAGGAGGGACATCGGGAGGACATGGAGGAGGGACATAGAGGGACATGGAGGAGGACATGGAGGGACATGCAGGACAACAAGGAAGAGGATATGGAAGAGGAAATGAAGGAGGGACATGGGAGAGACCATATGGATGGACATACAGGAAGACAAAGGAGGACACGATGGAGGGACATGAAGGGAGGACACCAAGAAGACATGGAGGAGGTTTGTAGAGAAGAAAGAGGAGGACATGGAGAAGGGACATCTGGAAGACATGGAGGACAGATGTGAAGAACATGGAGGAGGGGCATAGATGAGGACGAGGAAGAGGACATAGGAAGATATGGAGGAGGGACATCAGGAAGATGTGAAGGAGGGATGTAGAGAACAGGGAGAAGGACATGGAGAAGGGACATAGACAGTAGAGAGGAGGACATGGAGGAAGGACATAGAGAACAGGGAGGAGGACATGGAGGAAGGATGTGAAGGAGGATACAGAGGAGGACATAGAAGAGGGACGTTAGGAGGGACATAGGGAAGAACACGGAAGAGAATATGAGGGAGAACAGAGAGGAGGACATACAGGAGGACATGGAGGAGGACATGTGGAAGGACATGGAGGAGGACATGGAGGAGGACATGGAGGAGGACAT
>VMDO01040103.1:0-12178 GCA_007922755.1 Pedetes capensis
ATATATATATATATATATATATATATATATATATATATATATATATATATATATATATATATCATTATAGGAAAATAAACATCAATGATAGAGCACCATAACTGTTTGAATTACCATCAATGTTTATGTTTGTGATCACATAAATTTCTGAAATATTATGTATAGGGAAATGTTTACTAAAACGACCCTTGAAGGAACTCATAAAATGCCATAATTTCTTTGAAATTACTTGAAATTCAATACGATATTTTTAGTGACACAAAAGTGAAATCATATTATGATGTAGTGTGAAACAGTAGAATATAGTTGTACATGATCAAATAATATGTAGTTTTAAAATATTTTTTCTGTGACTTGTAGGTGACCAAATCTTAGGAATAACTGAGATGTCATTTATAAAAATTCAATTAGTGTTCGAAAGCACACTGCATATTGGCACTATATACACCCATATGGATTGTGCTATAGAAGTTGTTCTATTAAGAACTGAAAATTCACTGGTTCTATAGATTTTGTTGCAGTATAAAATCTGTTGAAGCACTTCAACAATTGAATCCAATTAAGACCTGACCTTAGGACTAAGCTTTGAACTGTTTCTTCCCTACTGGGGAAGATACAAACAATCAGAATCTTAAGCAGTTAATTAGTCAGAGCTTCTCTGCTGTTCATAGGGTTTTCAATGGTGGATTGAGTTTTTGGGAGTGGGTTGCCTCATCCATCTCCCAAGCCTAAAGTATCTGGTGTTCCCAGGTGATCTCCCATCCAAGTACTAACCAGGCCTGACCCTGCTTAGCTTCTGAGATCTAACACGAATATGATGCCACAATGCTACAGCTGCAGGCTATTTTTTTTTTAAATACTACTCTTAAAAATAAAAAGTTATACTCTAAGGAGAAATTACAAATCATATTTATTTTTACAACATGTTATCCCATATGTAGACTACATAGTAGAGAAGAATTAATCTTTTAACCAATGTGCATTATTGAACTTAAGAGAAACAAACAATTGAAGTAGGCATTTTAATGTGATAGTTTTGAAAAATTAATGTAGTCATAAAAAAATTAAAAACAAGTGACACTAATAAAATTTATGGGATAATCAATGGCAACTAGTCATATGAGGTAAATAATAACTTTATGGACTATTGGATAGCAAGATGGAACAAAGTAAAACTATAAAATCAGATTCACAACAATTGGAATTCTCCAGTATAAATCTCCCTAATAATTTCAGAATTAGCTCATTGTGTTTGACTATACATAGTAAAAAAATATATGAAGCACAATGTGTAATCTTTATTATTTTTACCTGTCATATCATTATTTTAATTAGAAAATTATATAACATCAAAGTAATTAATAATAGCATATCATAATTGTTCTTTTTTATCATTATCCTTGAGTTAATTCAATTAGCTGCTAAGGGCTCTTTCAATAGTAAATGTACATTATTATATTTTGGTTCGGTTCACACAAATTTACTTTAAATTTTGTTACAAATGTGATAGTGGTTAGTTTCTTTGATTTTGAGGTATATGTCTTCTATAAAATGTGTCCTAGTTAAGTTCCTTTGCTCTCTGTCTGATATTTTGTATTTTCTAGAAATATAATGGGATTTTTGTGCCTGACTTCTTGTGAACTTTTACATTTGTACATTTAATTGTATTTGGGCTCCCTTTGCTTAAATTTCTCTCTGTTCTTCATTTTCACTTCTTAAATGACATATGTTGTTGTTGTTGTTGTTGTTGTTGTTGTTGTTGTTAGGTGCTGTCGAGTCAGATACCGACTCATAGCGACCCTACTTACAACAGTTGAAACACTATTGTCAGTGCTTCTCCACTGTTCATAGGGTTTTCAAGGGCAGATTGATTTTTGGGAGAGGGTTGCCAGGTCCTTCTCCCAAGCCTAGAGTATCTGGTGTTCCCTGGCGGTCTCCCATCCAAGTACTAACCAGGCCTGACCCTGCTTAGCTTCTGAGATCTGACGGGATCGAATGCCACAGGGCTACGGCTGCAGGCAGTAAATGACATATATATATATATATATATATATATATATATATATATATATATATATGTGTATATATATATGTGTGTATATATATATACACACACACACACACACACACACATATATATATATATATAGAAATTAACCTGATTTGAAATTAACCTTATTTTACTAATTTGTATCACCACTTCTATTTCTGTCTCCTTTTCTAGGTAAACTGGCACTGTGCAGACAGTGGCTTATTTTATGAACATTTCTTCACGTCAATCTTTTCACAAGGACCAACTCTATTAAATATCCCCCAAATTCAGCTTATACTTAAAATATATATATTGTCATTTACCATAGTATATAAAGAGAATAATTCATTTTGATATCTGTTTTGTTCTATAAACAAATATGGTGCTGACTAAAAAACATTTAAAACAAAGAATATTTTAGAGGTATTATTATCAATTAAACTTTCCTTTCCATTTGTTTATTGAACATGTATTTATATACTTAATATATATTTGATATTGTGTTAACATTGTCTTAGGTATGGGCACAAAAGGATGAATCAGATATGCAATGTGCTTCCTGGCATTTTGGTCTAATAGTCAAGATTAAAAGTGTTCACAAACATGACACAGAAACTCCTAAGACTTAACAGAGCAAAAGATACTACCTGTAGGAAGTGACTCACAAACAAAAGGTATAAACACAGTTTGCATGCCCTTTAGTTTTTGAGTTTCTATGTATATTTTGTGTTCCTATGTATACATCAGGCAGTCAAATATTTCCCCATTAAGGAATTCCTTTTACATAAATGGCCCCCAAACTGAGGTTTTCAAGGTCAAACAAGGTCTGAATTATTTTAACAACACTCTTGGATTTTAGATGTTAATTTATTACATATAACCAAATTGTTATTTTGTAGCAGCATCACATATTGGTTATGATTTGGTGTCAAGACTGTAAGTATTTTAAAGAACTCATGGTTAATACAGGACAGGTCTTAGCAATAATAGTGGGGGATTAAGTAATGGATTTTAGAATGCAGGTTTCAAGGTCCTAATCCTACATCCTCCCCTATCATTATTGCTCTTTTAGGCCACAATTGGTTTTTGCAACTCTTTTTCCTGTCAAGCTTCCTTAAATATTGTTCTCAGGCTTCCTTCCTCACCTCTTCTCCTCTGACTCATCTCTCTACCCCTTGAAAAACTTGTTCCCACCCATATTGTGTATACAGGATCAGCAATAGCCCCTATGGTTCCTGTAGCATGGTATATATGTGGCACAGAATTTCTTCTGTTGCATGTGGACCAGCCTTATGAAATAATGGAATATCACTCACCTGAGTATATTATATAGTTGAATGGATTTCAAAGATATATTTATGATATCTCCTGAGGTTAGTTAGAGTTCATCAAAATGAAGAGATTCTCCTGATGGACTTCAAGAAACAAACTCCTGGTATAGACAGGACAACACAGTCCAATAGGAAAGAAGGTCAGGCCTCCTTGACAGCAGCAAGTGAGTGACTACTTCAGTCCTGCAATATGAAAGAACTAAATTTGGCCAAAATCTCATGACATTTTTTGAAACTTCTAAGTTTTTGGTACTTTGTTATTTGACATAGAAAACTAACACAGAGAGCTTCATTTTCAAACAAAAACCTGAAGTCAGGTGTAATCCCAGGGACTTGGGAGGCTAAGGCAGGAGGATCAAGAATTTGAGGTCAGAGGGAGCCTGCATAACTTAGCAAAACCCTGTCCCAAAATAAAAAAATAAAAAATAAGGTGGTGGTACAGCCCAGTGGTAGAACACTTGCAAAGTATGTGTGAAGCCCTGGGTTCAACCTCTAAATACCACAAAAATAAATAAGTAAAAACACATGACCAGTACAAGAACAAAAGATCAGAGCTCTCTTCAGAGCACCAGATCAGTATTTAATATTGTCATATCATCTGTACCTAGATGAATCAAAGATGGTTATAAATCAGCATATCTCAGAGCTCATTATGTCACCCCCAAATTCATTGTTCCTCCATTCAGTGAACATGTCCACCATCTACCAGTCAAGTCAGAAACTTGAAAATGCAGAAGCCATTAATATTTGCATTTTCTCTCTTTCATTCTCTGTACATAATTGAGCACTGATTCCTATGGATCCTCCTAATTTGATATGTCTTAAATCCAAGCTCATCATTCTATCCCACTGGCAAATCTTTTTCACGCCAATACTAGTGCTCACTTTGGCTATGACACAGACTTCTACCTGGTTTCCCTGACCTTCTGTTGCTCCCCACAGCTCTTATGGATTTTGCAAACTGAAGCTAGTGTGACCTTTGTATGATATAAATATGAGTAGTCTCTACTCTTTAAAATGCTGCAATGCCTCCTAGTACCCTCAAAAAAATACCTTAACATAGTTTACAGCTTCCCTTATATTTCTCCTAAAATTCCCTCATTGCTCAGATCTTGGCATTTTTATCCTCCATTATCCTAAGTAATGTGCAAAGGACTATTTCCTCAAAATATCGTATCTCTTTTCCATTTGGAATTTAATCAAGCCATTTATTATTTCTGCTTTGGAAATGTATTTTATTTTCTCTAACATGTTTGTCTGGTTAACAAAGCAGAGTATAGCTTACATGGCATTGTAATTAACTCATTTTTATTCTACTGAATAGCAGAGAAGCATTATAAAATGAAAATGAGTCCTTCAGGTTTCGAGGCACTCAACAGACAACTGGGGAAGCGTTTCCTCCTTAAGTAGAGTAGACCTTAATGATGGAAAAGGAGTAAAGTCCCTTGGCCCTCCCTTTGTTGATGTGGCACAACTCAAAATGGGAAGGAATCAAAGTAGGTGCATCAGTGGACTCAAACATAAAAATTGTACATGGCACAGTGTCAGGTAATGTTTCATTCTGTTATACATAGAGTGGCCATGAACTGAACCATACTCAGCAGCAACTAGCAACATTTTATTAATAGAATTTAGCAAAACAACAGTGCACTGAACAGTCTCCAAAAATACTGTCCATGTTGATTCCAATTTACTACCTTCAATATCTTTTTTTTTTTAGTGCTTGTCCTCTCAAATTCTTGCTGAGGTCCCCATTTTCAGTTGAGTTATAATCTTCCTAGCTTGGCCTGGCTCTTTGAGTCTGCACCTATCTATGGCCCAAGCTATTCCTCAGTACTAACCACACCATCCAATACTTCTCTTCTCCTAAATTACTTGCTCCTAGGAGATTATATTCTGGAAAACTACCTGATAGTCAATGGTATGTCATCCTGGGGCATCAAGTATTATGCCATTACAATAACCTAAAGCATCTTTTAATTATACTCAATATTTTTTTGGTAAATTCAAATGCTGATTTTCTCTTTTTTATTTTTATTTTTATTTTTCAGTGTTGGGGATCAAGCGCAGGGTGTGGCCAATGCTAGGCAAGCTCTCCACTACAGAATTACATCCCCAACCCCAATTTTTTTTTCAGTACTGTAGGGTTGAACCCAGGGCCTTGTGCACATTGAGCTGCAGCCCTAATCCCTTTTTTCTTTTTCATTTTGAGACATGGTCTTGCTAAATTGTACGGGCTACTTGTGGCCTCAAACTTCTGAGCCTCCTGCCTCATTCTCCTAAATCACTGGAATTACCTACCGGTAAGGACAACAGTGCCCAGCCCAAACCTAATAGTTTAAAACTAATAAAAAAACATATAAAGAAACTGATTGACTGACATAATGTAAATCTAAGAAATTTGTCAAAAATTAATGAACTATACCCTGGGCATGGAGTGGGTAAATGTGCCTCTAGTCCAAATTCTGTTAGTTACTATGCATGCACTCTTCCAATATGTGTAACATTTTAATCTATAAAATGTTACCGACAGACAGCTCCAGGATAAAGTCTACATATTATTCGGGTGCATTATTTATCTTTAAAAACCTAGGACTAACCATAAAGCTGAAATAAGAAATGTTTCTGATCATGGAGCTCTCATAACGGCCCACAGTTCAAATTCTGTAATAAACCACGAATTCTAGTTACCCAAAGTTCATAGATGATTTGTTCATTACCAACAACAAACCAACATAAAAGGAAAATGTTTCTTAAATCTACTACTTCACTTAATTGACTAATTACATAAACTATGGAGGGCAGAATTCTCATGTGTGCTAGGGCATAGTTCCTTTCCCTTGGACTTAAACAACAACAACAAAAAGCAAAGGCTTATTCCACCACAGAAAAACTGCCCCTCAGAATAGAAAGTAGCACAAAATGATATACTCCAGTGATCAGGATGAGAGACTATGTTTCATGTATTTTTCCCCACTGTATTAACTCCAGCCAGCTTTTTCACAATCACATTCAGTCAACAGTCATTGAAAGCTAACCATGTCTATGGCCAACTCTGGGAAAGGTGCTTAAGCCCAGAGGTACATGTTCACAGCTGTGCGTAATGGATAGCAATGGGACTTTGCCTGAGGGTACTATGGAAGAAAAGGAGTATATATTTTTATACCAAAAAATAATAATTCTACCAAAAATGATTAATTCTCAGGCTCCTAAGAAATTTTATTTGGTGCTAAGCTGTATAAATCATGGGTTCCTCCCAAGAAATGTTTTCATCATTCAGTTAAATCACAGTAGAGAGATTTGGTTGGAATTTATCATTTAGATCATAGCTGAAAAAGTAAATAGATTTAAATCCTTTGACTCTTAGTGGAACTGCATATGCAAGAGTTCTTTTCTTGGCAACTCTTTTGCATTGTGTGTGCAGAAATGATTTGCTATCACTGTGCTCACAGTCTGAGAACTGCAAACAACAGCCCGTAAGCAGAGGCTGCAGTAAATACACACCACATGAATACCTACATAAAAAGTAATCACTGAGTTGAAGCCGTCATCAATAGATATTTTTAATTTGAGATGTTAACTGTGTACAAACAATATGGTCCTGGGTTACTGTTAAAATTTTTATGGTATTTAATATAATCACTTATATCTCCCTTATACCAGAGCTCATCCACTCATTCCAAGTAGTGTCTCAAAAAATTCTTTTTGAAAAAGTCCTAAAGTGCTTTGCAGTTAATCAATAAGCATTAATCTAAAAGGAAGCAAATATTTATACTTAATTGCTATTTTTATTGCTAAGGAATGAAGGAATTATGAATATGGTTAGAAATAGGTTCTATGTTTTCATGGATGTAATGCTTTTAGAATTACCACTTTGATTACAGGATTTATGTTGAGTTAAATAACAGTTCAGGGCATATTAACAACTGAAAAAAATTTATCAGTGTATGTCTGATAAAGTCAATTGTATAACTACCTTAGTATTAAAAATACAGGAGAGTAGTTTTATAATCTTTAGCAGTTAGAGCATAAAACCCCAAATGAAGATTGAAACACTTAACTGGAATAAAAATAAGAAACTAGATTCTGAAAATAAAATAGTATCATAGCATATAAAAGCCAGGATGTATTCAAAATTTCTTATTATTTTATTGGTATTGAATTACAAGTTAGAAATACAAAGCTAGGGTTGCAAATGTACATAAGTTTTAGAGTGTGTGGTTAGCATGTATTATGCCTGGGTTATGGTATCCAAATTAATAAAAAATAAAACAAAAATACAAAATTGATATCAACAATGTTTGTTCGACATGAGCTAAACTCCAGTATATATGCTTGCTGTTGTTGTTGTTGTTAGGTGCCATCAAGCCAGTATCCAACTCATAGTAACCCTCATAAGGTTTTCAATGGCTGACTGTTTTGGGATTGCCTTGGGAGTGGATTGCCAGATCCTTCTCCCATTTTTATGGTGCTGGAAATTGAACTCAGGACCTCAGAGACTGCAGCGCAACGCTCTACCAAATGAGCTAAATCCCAGCCCATATATGCTTGTAGATGAAATTAAAGTTTAGTTACATTTATATTCAAATTCCCCCATGTGTCTATGATTTTGCTATACCATGGGGGCTTATGTATTCCTCTGATATTGAAATCTGTGCCACCAGTGTTGTAAATGCCAGCAGTGTCAACCCTGGTGGACAGGTTTCAGCTGAGTTCCAGACTAAGACAGACAAGGGAGAAGGACATGGCTAACCCACACCCAAAAAAATTAGACATTGAGAACACTATGAATATCAGACAAATACTGTCAAATATAGTGCCAGAAAATGAGCTCCCAAGGTTGGAAGGCACTGAAAAGATGACTGGGGAAGAGTTGACTCCTCAAAGTAGTTGTTTTGGTTAGGTACCATCAAGTCAGTGTCCAACTCATAGCAACACTATGTTTAACAGGCAAAACAGGATTGTTAGTGCTTCTCTGCCATTCACAGGGTTTTCAATAGCTGATTGTGTTTTGGGAGTGGGTTGCTGTGTCCTTCTTCCAAGCCTACAGCACCTGGTGTTCCCAGGTAATCTCTCATCCAAGTACTAACCAGGCCTGACCCTGCTTAGTTTCTGAGATCTGACAGGATCCATGCCACAGTGATATGACTGCAGGCATCTCAAAGTGGAGTCTACCTTAACAGTGAGAATAGAGTAAAGCCCCAGGAACCTCCATTTGCTGATGTGGAGTGACTCAAAATGAGAAGGAATGGCAAATACCCATTAAAATTTGGAATGTGGAATGTACATAGAATGAATCTAGGGAAATTAGAAATTGTCAAAAAGGAAATGGAGCAAACAAACATTGACATTCTAGCAATCAGTGAACTAAATGTACAGGCATGGATCATTTTGAATCAGATAATCATATGATCTACTATGCTGGAAATGACACATTAAACAGAAATGTGGCTGCATTGATCATCAAAAAAGACATCTCAAGATCTGTCCTGAAGTAGAATACTGTAAGTGATAGAATAATTAATATCCATAGGCCTTACAAGGATGGCCAGTTAATATAACTATTATTCAAATCTATATACCCATTACTAAGGCCAGAAATGAAGATAGGGAAGATTTTTATCACCTTTTGCAATCTGAAATAAATTGAACATGCAATCAGGATGCACTAGTAATTACTGGTGACAGGAATGCAAAAATTTGAAGCAAAAAAGAACCTGTAGTTAGAAAATATGCTCTTGGTGACAGAAATGATTCTGGAGATCATATGATAGAACTTTGTCAGACCAACGATGTTTTCATTGCAGTACATTTCTTCTCCAACATAATCAAGGAATTAATCACAGAATTAATCACAGAATTAATCAGATAGAACAAAAAAGAAACCAACTTGACTACATTTGTGCCTAACTCATGTCATGATATTTTCAGTTCCATTATAAGGTTGTGAAAGCTATACAATGAATAAGGGAGAGATGAAGAATTGATACTTTTGAATTATGGTGCTGGAGATGACTATTAAATATATCATGGACTACCAAAAGAACAGCCTGCAGCAGAGGCCTGTGGCATCCAATCCCCTCAGATTTCAGAAGCTAAGCAGGGTCACGCCTGGTTAGTACTTGGATGGAAGACTGCCCATGAACATCAGGTGTTGCAGGCTTGGGAGAAGGACCCATCAACCCACTCCCAAAACACAATCAGCCATTGAAAACCCTATGAACAGTAGAGAAGCACTGATAATCGTGTTTCGCCTGTTGTATACAGGGTCGCTATGAGTTGGATACCAACTGGACGGCACCTAACAACAACAACAAGCAAAAGAACCAACAGATGTGTCATAGAAGAAGTGCACCTAGAGTGTTCATTGGGAGTGAGAATGGCTAGACTGTGTCTTATGAATTTTGGACATGTTGTCAGGAGGGATCCCTTCCTGGAGAAAGACATCATGTTTGGGAAAGTGGCTGGTCAACCTAAAAGTGGAAGACTCACAACTAAATTAATTGACACAGTACCTGCAAAAAGTCTTAAACATAACAAAGGTCCCTGTGCCTGGCACAGAATTTGAAAGTGTTTCATTCTGTTATACATAGGGTCACAATGAGTCAGACCCAACTCAATGGCACCTAACAACAAAAACATATTCAAAATGTTTTTTGCCATACATTCATTTTGTTCTTGACAATGAAGGAGAAATTACATACAAAAATTTTTCACATTGTCTTAGGTTCTGGAGTTCATGGCACAAAGTACATATAAACTTGGAATAGACTGGAGTCTCATTGTTCTCAACTAACCATATAGGGCAATCACAGTGGCTTGTCCTCTCCTAGAAACTACACATTTGTATGTTTTAGGAAACCACCCTATGAATTCTCAAGGCATAGTTTTAGAGTATGAGAAACCAATAAAAAGGAAATTAGGTTTATGAGATTATAAGCATGACCATATATCAAGTTATTTTTATATGATAGGTTTATTACATAGTAAATTTGTTTATATATAATGTCATAATATTACCTGCAAACACTAAGTTAAAGGTCAAGATAGTTTATGTTATCTGCTGGGTTCTGCAAAAAATAAACTCACTGAAGACTAATTTACTGCATATTATCCACGTATCCATGCACAGAATTACAAAAATATTCTTGTCAGTGGTTTTACTATAGAAAATTAATGATCAATTTTATTTATAGATTCAAGCCACATTTTTGTTATATTTTGGTCAAATTTTTAGCCTTAAGAAAAGAATTTATTTTATTATTCTAACAATGTGAACAATGTACTAAATGTATTTTGCCTGTGTGTTACCTGTGTGTGTGTGTGTGTGTGTGTGTGTGTGTGGTTTCAAATATTGAGGAGTGAATATTTGTCTGCAGCTACAACAACAATGTATATGAAAATCAGTTTATCATTCCAGAAATTATGAACTAAGGCAATTCTTTTGCTGAGAACTAGAAAAGTTGAAATTACATAGAAAAAGTGTATTTTTCAAATGCATGAAGATGTTGCCATAATTTATAAGAATAGTGGAGAGAGATGGATCCAGAATGTGGGACTGTTGACCCCATAGCATCTTCTCTTTCCAATGCCATCACTAAAAGGCAGAGTAGGACAAATACTAAGGAAAGAATCTCAAAAGTGGGAGGACCCCTAGCAAGTAACCAGGCTTTGGATATAATTTACAGTGAGAAACTGAATCTCATCTTTCAATGATCTAAATTCTGGATTACTTTACAGTAATGCAGAGGTGCTTGTACCACTAAATGAATTGTTAGATCAAAGATAAGTGACTTTTTCCAGGAAGAAAATGCCATTAAGAGTCATAAATTATCAGAAAAAAATTCATATAAAATAGCAAACACGTACACACACACACACACACACACACACACACGCGCGTACAAGATGAAAATAACTGAAAATTCAAAGAAAAACATTTTTGAAAAAAATACTCAGAGTTTCTAGATAATGGTGGTATATTTCACTGGCTTTAAAATATCATGCTGTCGGGTACAGTGGTGCACACCTGTAATCCCAGTGACTCCGGAGGCAGAGGCAGGAGGATTGCAAGTTCAAGACCAGAGGCAGTCTGCATAATTTAGTGAAACCCTGTCTCAAAAAGTAATAATAATAAACCGGGTGCGGTGGTGCACGCCTGTAATCCAGCGGCTCAGGAGGCGGAGGCAGGAGAATTGCAAGTTCGAGACCAGATGCAGTCTGGGTAATTTAGCTAGACTCTGTCTCAAATAGTTAAAAAAAAAATGGGCTGGGGGCACAAATCAGTTGTCCAGCACTTGCAGAGCATACAGGCACGAGGCCCTGGGTTCAACCCCCAGTACAGGAAAAAAAAGTGATAATAATTTTTTAAAAAGGCTGAGGGTGCAGCTCAGTTTTATAGCCCTATCAAAGCATGCAAGTGCGAGGCCCTAGGTTCAACCTCTAGTACCAGAAAAAAAGAAAAGAAAAAAAAAAAAAAAGGATCAAGCTAACAAAATTAAAACATTCTAACAAAATTAAAAGAAAATATTCAGAAACTAGAATAACTAAAAAAGAAACAATGAAATTCATGAACTGAAAATAACATTTAATGATTGGAATCAACACTACTGAAATGAAAGAATTTAATAATCTATATTACAGATAAAAGGAAAAGATTTATATTTAAATATAAAGAGAAAAAGAATGGGAACATAGTAAATATCATACACTAGTAACATGAGAAAGACAGTATTTCCAACATTTGTATGCAATTGTAACCTCAGAAAAGAACAGAGGAAATGTGATGTTTTAGATAGATAGATGATACATACAT
>VMDO01040104.1:0-12183 GCA_007922755.1 Pedetes capensis
CCAGCTCCATCACTTGGAAGTTAAAGAACTTCTGTAAGCATGTCTCCTTTTCTGTGAAATGGATGTAATATTCCCTGGGTGGGAGGTTGATATAGGGAATATGTGGGGCCATGGACTTGGCACAGCATCTAGTGCTCAAGCCCTCAGTAAATAGCTACTTCTTGTTGTTGTTGTTAGGTGCCATCGAGTCGGTATCCGAGAGTCTCAGAATTCTTATCAGACTGCCACATAGTCAACCTTCCCAGAAAGAGGTCAAATATAATCTTATGATATTTTATATGACATCAAGAATAAGTGGTTATATTTAAAAAATGAATGAGAGTTATAAAGAGGTGGTGGTTAAGTCAGGACTGAGTCTATGTACATTTATAATGCAATTTTTCTGAGAATTTTTCTTTAAAGAGCAGTTCTCAAATGAAGAGGCTCATAAAGCCATGAGACACATGAAAAAATGCTCAATATCCCTAGCCATTTAGGGAAATGCAAATCAAAACGATGCTGAGATTCCACCTTACTCCAGTAAGAACGGCCAAGATCTATAAAACAAATAACAACAAATGCTGGCGATGCTTTGGAGAAAAGGGAAAACTTTTACACTGCTGGTGGAGCAGTAAATTGGTTCAACCACTTTGGAAATCAATATGGAGATACCTTAGAAAACTAAAAATAGATCTACCATATGACCCAGCTATAAGAGTGTTGGGAATATACTGAAAGGGAGATAAGTCATCATACAACAGACACACCTGCATCTCCATGTTCAATGCAGCACTCTTCACAACAGCAAGGATATGAAATCAACCAAAGTGCCCATCAACAGAAGAATGGGTAAAAAAATTATGGTACATATACACAATGGAATACTACTCAGCAATCAAAAAAATAATAATAATGTCTTTTGCAGCAAAATGGATGGAATTGGAGAAAATTATCTTAAGTTAATGAACACAAGCCCAAAAAGAGAAATACAACATGTTCTCACTCATATGTGGGAGCTGAATCAAATTTAAAAGAAGGAAAAAATCCTATACAGAAATTGGAACATAATAAAAAGCTAATGTAAACTAAGCAGAGAAGGGACAATTCAAGGAGTGCAAAGGAGGAAAGGTTCTAGAAGAAGGAAGTGATGATGGGAGAAGACAGGAGAGAGAGAAGGGACAAGGAGGAGTGAGGAATGAGAGAGAGGGTGACCTCAAAGTAAACAGCCCAACTTTAATAGTTCAGGAAATAATTATAATAATACCAACAATACCAAAGGATGGTAATAATGCAAATAGGCTAGATTATTCATGTAATACTGCCAACAATGTAAAATGATAGATCACTTCAGAAAAAGTGTGGATTTAAATCATAATTGGGATGCAAGGTTATACAGAAAAATATTCCCACAAAAAGACATGCAAGTGGAAGAGAGGTCATTGGTGGCGGGGTGGGAGAGGAGGGAGAAAGAGTACAAGAGGGTAAAGAGGAAGTTATCTGTGCAATGTACAATGAAACACATATATGGAAATGTCACAATGAAATATATGTTAGACTGAAACACATTAAGTTTTACATTAAAAATTTCCAATAAAAAAAGAATTCTTTAGACATAAGTCTTACCTATTAATTTTTCCTTGGGTCTTATGATTTAAAATCTGTATTTTTTAAGTGTTAGCAATTAGCAAAGATCCACTTAAATTTTTAATCAAAATAAATTCTATGTGAACTTTGTTCAGTTTTATTCCAACATTTCACTTCCTATTATCCTTACCATTGCAGGTATATTGTACATTATTTTGAACATATTGTCACTTGATAACATGTTGAGAGTTTTTAGAAAATAATTCTAATGTGCAACATCAAGCATTCTCTAGTGCTTGAGATAGTTTGCGGCACTGAAATGAACTGCTATTTCATGCACTGAAATGAAAAGCTATTTAACCGTTACCTACAGAAAAATATAAAATTTTGTGGGAAGCACATGTCAAGATGCTTTGAATGGGATAAATATGGATTTAAATATATTCTATTGATTATTTTATTATCTCACAATAAAACTTCTGTTGAATTTAACTTAAAAAGCAATTAAGTCGAGGCCCAGAAAAAATCCAGAACTTTGACTTCTTTCAAACCCAAGAAATCTCAGGCCACTAATGGTCCAAGGGAAAAACAGAATCTAGTATCAGAGTCAACAGACCCAACTTTGATCTTAGTGTGAAGAATCTAGAAAAGGGAATGGTGGCATGAGTTGTCTCTCTTTTTCTCTCTTTTTGAGGCATTACTAGGTCAGACCCAGGAAATGTTTAAAGACTGCCTTGCATCAGAAATGGGACGTGCATTAGGAAAATATGGAGGCACCTACTACAACTCGCTAAAGCAGCAAGTTCTTGTAGAGGTTTATTTTATCTAGGGCATTGCAACAAACGTGCACTCAGCTTTGTGAGGTTCAGAAGCAGGCAATGACTGAGCAAGGAAAAGACTAGCTGTTGGTGAAAGCAGACTCATGTTGATTTTCCCGGTCATACTTTGCCAACAAGTAAAAGAATCCTTGAGAAAGTTTGCATCAGACAGGCTAGGCTGGATTATGTGCAGACTCTACCTCTTCCCCATCTCTCCTGACCCAAAGTGGTTTAGCATCATAGGCGGTATGATGGTCTTCTGAGGGCTCTCCAGGGCAGCTTTCTGATGAGGGCTTAGTATCTATTCTAGGTTATTTTGTTCCTGTGGAGAAGGACATGACAATCCTCTCCCAAAGCAATCTCAAAACAATCACCCATTGAAAACCCTATGAAGGTTGCTATGAGTCAGACCTGACTCAATGGCACCTAACAACAACAAAGATAATCCATCTTAACAACAAAACTTGACTTTGGCCTCTCATTCCCTTACAACTATTGCCAACTTCCCTGTTCCCATCCTTGGTAAAATTCTTCAAATATATTACCTTTGTCCATTTAGGTGGCCAAAACAAAGTGTGTTAGAAACAATAGAAAATTATCTCTTGCAGCTCTGGAGGCTGAGAAGTCCAAGGTCAAGGCACCAGCAGATGCGTGTCTGGTAAGGGTTTGCTCTCTGCTTCCAAGATGACACCTTCTTGCTGCATCCTCACATGGCAAAAAGGGCACAACAGCTCCCTTCGACCTTCTTTATAAGGGCATTAATTGCACTCATCAGGGCAGAGGCCCCAGGCCTTCATCACCTCCCAAAGTGCCTCTCATCTTTATACTGTCACACTGAGTATTTGGCTCCCACATACAAATTTGGGAGGGACATCAACACTGAGACAATAGTACATATGATCCACACTTGTGCTGGCCTTCCACATCGCATTTTAATCCCTACCACACCACAGACACTGACCTTTTCAAAGTAACAATCAATGAACACTTCTGTCTCCATGTCTAACTCAGTATCTAATCAGCATGTTTCAGTCAGTTTACCCTTTTCTCTTCTCTTACCTTACTCTTCAGTTTTGCTTGGTTTCTCCTCTTCTACTTGATCTCTAAGAACACTGACTACTGCTCTTCATCTCTCTACTTTCCCCCAAGGTAATCTCGTCCAGATCCAAGGCTTAAATCCTGTCTCTCTGTGAGTACCCCAAAATTTGAATCTCTGTGCTGGATTTCCCTGAGCTACCAATTTGAAAGGCCTGCAGCCATAGCCCTGTGGAATCCGATCCCGGCAGATCTCGGAAGCTAAGCAGGGCCGGGCCTGGTTAGTACCTGGATGGGAGACCGCCTGGGAACACCAGGTGCTGCAGGCTTGGGAGAAGGACCTGGCAACCCCCTCCCAAAAATCAATCTGCCATCGAAAACCCTATGAACAGCAGAGAAGCACTGACAATAGTGTTTCCCCTGTTGTACAGAGGGTCGCTATGAGTCGGATACCAACTCGACGGCGCCTAACAACAACAACAACAACCAATTTGAAAAGTCGGTAATTGTTTCTCCCTATCTTACATGTAACATGTCTGAAATACTAAATTCATGCCACTCTCACTACATATGGAGCTCTGTTTCTGGTTTCAACCTTCCTTAGCTCATTAGTCAGCACAACTCTTAGCTTCTGTGTCCAAGAAAAATACCTCACAATTATCATGGGATTTCTCCTCTGTCTCTCCCTCCTCCTGCCCATCTCATTCACTGATAATTATTGATTCCATCACTAAAACAATATTTCAAATCTGTCCCTTCTCCCCTACTTTGCTGCCATCATCCTGGCCTGGACCATGGTGATTTCCCATCAGTACAGCAGAGTACTTGATCTTTAACCTTACTTGTCCTATGCAGCTAACTTCATTTGCTACATAATGCCAAGAGCTCTTCAAAATTTTTTAAAAATCATATTAATTCTTTGCTTCAAAACTCAGATTTCATTCCAGGGACAAAAGGTGCCTCCCTGTGCACCTCCTGTCCACCTCTGACATTGTCAGGGACCCCTCTTTTCACTCTGTAGACTCTGGCCACATTCACCCTCAGACAGTGTCTGTAACACTCCACCACCATCCCCCAGACTTTTGCAGCTGTGGTTCCCTTGCCTGCAGTGGTTTTATCTCTGCTTCCCCATGGCTGACTCCTTCTCATGCCTGTGATCTCAACTAAAAGATCCTCTCAGAGGTGGCTGCAAAATCATATGGTTTAAAATGAGATCTTTCCTTTCCTACTAGTCTCCATCGCTGAATCTTGTTAATTTCCTTCATGACACTTAGCACAATCTGTAATTATTTGGTGCATTTATTTGTTTGCATGCTGTCTGCCCGCCCACTAGAATAAACTTTCCATGAGAACCCGATCTATCATTTTGCATTATATCCCCAAGGCCTAGACAGTGCTGATAATCAATAAATATGTTTCAAACAATGAGTAAATGAAGAAGAGTGAGGCACAAATGCAACACAGGTCTTGAAACACATTGTTTGCAGGATGGCATGCCAAAGCCTGTCTCTGAGAAGCCCTGCCTTCTTGCCAGCCCTCCCTCATGTCTTGCTCATGTTCCACCTTGTCTGCAAAGAGGTCCTGATCTCTGCTGTCCCAAGCGCTTGTCACCTTCACACATCTTGTCCTCAACACCATAGTATTATTACTCCTTTTCTGTGTATGTACCTTAGCCAACCAGTGGCCATCTATCCTGTACCCCCTCATGTAACTGGAGCAACTATCCTGTACCCACTCATGTAACTGGAGCTTCTAATACAGACGTTAGTGGTCTTGAAGGTGGTGATAACTTCTTTGAAATCCCATAGAATTGAGCTGGGAGCTTTGCATACGGTAAGCATTGAATGAGTGATTATTAGTTAAATCCATCCTGTATATAAGTTTTCCAGTAGCATAAGGTTTTGGGTAAATCTTTTTGTTTGTTTGTTTGTTTTTGGCAGTACTTGAGGATTAAACTAGGGCTTCTCCTGTACTTTGCAAGTGCTCTACCCCTGAGCTCCACCTGCAGACTCCCTGTTTAATTTTTTTTTTTTTTTAATCTTGAAACAGGGTCTTGCTAAGTTGCACAGGCTGCCTCTGGGCTTGTGCAATCCTCCTTCCTCCTCCTTCTGAGTCACTTGGATTACAGGTGTGCCCCACCACACCCAGCTAAGTTTAGGGTAGATGTGCTAAAAATAATTGTTATTGCAATTTTTTTCTGAAACCCAAAGTAACCCAATACTTTAAATGGACTGTGAGAATATCTTCCTTTGTTTTATCACATATTCATTTACTTTGCAGGTCCACATACTCTGCCACTTACTAGTTGTGTGACCTTAGACAAGTTTCATAATGTCATTTTGCTTCTCTCTTATCCTGTAAAAAGTGTGTTTGTTCAGGGGAGATGATGATACCCATGTGGTAGAGTTGTCGTGGGTTAATATAACATGTCCTAATGTCACCAATCAGCTGGCCAAGGTCCTTTTGCTCTACATGGATGGAAATCATGTCTAGGCAAGAGAAGCCCTTCAAATGCTGGTCTTGGGCAGGACTTGTGTCCCTCAGCATTTGAGAGTAGTGAGCAGCGACAACAGAAAGACGGGAGCAGCAGCAGTAAGAGCAAGTGTAGCCTTTTAGTGTCTCATGTAGGCTGAGGAGGTCAAGATTCATCAGCCCTTCAAGTGTCCCAGCCCCTATGTAGGCCCAGGAGATGGGGACTCTTGAGCCCATAAGTGCTTCAGTTCTTAGGAAGGGTGAGGCAATTGGGATTTCTCAGCCCTCAGCAGAAGCTGGCATTGCTGCTTCCAGGTGGGGGCTAGGTGTCAGGATTCCTTAGCACTGTAGCGCAGCTGGTATCTCAGTTTCCAGGTGGAACTGTGTATTGGAATTCTTCAGTCCTAGACAGCATGGCCAGTGTAACAGCTCCCAGGCCTAGGGTGTCTGAGACCTTTTGTCCTAAAGACTTGACAGCTCTCTGGAACTCTTCGAGCAACCAGGGCCTTCAGTTTCTCTTTTCTGGCTCTTTGCAGCCTTTTCTCTCTTTTCCACTATTCCTTCTTCCTGCCTTGGTTGCTCTGTAAAACCATTCAGCTGCCTCTTATTGCTATGGTCACTGTTATTGTTGCCACCATTCAAGAAGCAACAATCATGGCCCTTCTGCTGCTACTGCAGCTCTTGCTGCTACTGGTTGCTGACTTGCAGCTTCACCTCTTCTTCAGCTCTCTGGCAGGCAGTTGCTTTGCTGCTTCTGCAGCTTGATGTTCTGGCTACTCTGCTGTCTCTGTGACTGCTGCTTCACTGTTTCTGCTTTCCCTTGCTACTGCCATCACTACTGTTATGCTGTCTCCACTGCTTCTTTGTTTCCAGATCAGCCCACCCAACTAAAAGTAGGCAAAGACCACCTTTTATTGGACCTAATGTAGTAACACTAGGGGGAGACATAGGAGGGTGTCTTCTGGCCAGCTCAGCTCAAGTGATCTCAACAGCCTAATTATATAGCCAGAGAAGGGGAGTTTACACCAATCAGCAGTCTCTTTCACAACAGTCACAGCAGGGGAAGTGCTGCCCCTCTGGCCTGGGTTTGTCACGGGGTCGTCTAGAGTTCATGGAGGCTTTTAAGAGCGAAAAGTCCAGTGCAAACTGCAAACTATTTGAAACAGCCTTGGCTGGAGCTGCCTCTTCAGGAGGCGGAGTTGCACTGTAGCCACAGTTGTCATATCTTCCTAAGGCATCAATGAAGTGTTCAAAACCACCAATGCTGGCAAAGGGGTGGTTCAGCTGGCTGCTTGACTGAGAGTCCTTTATTCAAAGCATTCAGGGTAGCAAGGGAGAGTTTGAAAGCTGCCAGTTGTAAAGTCAGATCACCCCAACCTCCGATATCTGTGCTTCCTTGCAAGAAAATAAGTAGCAGAAGGAGCACTTACAGTATGACTAAAAGAAACCTAATTGTTAACACCAATACTGATTTTAACAGTCTGTTAACAATCCTACACACCCAGCTACACACCCAAGGAGAGGTGTGTCCACCCCTACCCCCCAGTTTGTCTCATTAACCCACTGATTAGGACAGTTGTTTCCATGTCATGGATCCCCTATAGGTTTGAAGATATTTACTCTTTCTATCTCCCATCTGGTGGTTAGAGATAACTAATGTACCAAGCACTGCCATCAATCTGTTAAGTGTGGTCAATCACAGCAATGATTCTAATATTTTGCCTTCCCTGTATCCTCATCCTTTTTCATGGAACTGTGCAGTGCCCTCCAACTCTGACACTGGACAGGACCCTGTGACTTGCTCTGGCCACTGGATATTTAAAAATACGTGGGTGAGAGGATTTTCCATCTCTCCTGCCTCTTCTACTTTAAGTAAGCACTCTTGAGTGTGGAAGATGGAATGGCTCCCTAAAGATAGTCACAGTCTAATCTCCAGGACCTGCAGATATTTTATGCTATGTAGAAAAATGGATTTTTTAAGATATAATTAAAGTTTTAGACCTTAAAATAAGATTATCCTGGATGATATGGGTAGGACCAAATTGATCACAATATAGTAGCAGAGAACTTTCTCAGGCAGAAGGAGCAGCAGAAGAGAGATACATCAGGAGAAGTTAAGAGATTCCAGGCATGAGACAGATTCAGTGCTGCTGCTAGCTATGAGAGGGACAATGAAGGAAAAAGGTTTTGCCAACAACCTGAATGAGCTCAGAAGTAGATTCTCCCCAGGGCCTCATAATAAGAGCCTAGGTGGCCAAAAGCTTATTTTGGTATTGTAAAACTTGGAGGAAAAAAAAAACTCAGCTCAGACAATCCAGACTTCTGGACTACAGAATTGTGAGATAAATTTATGTTGTTTTGAGATGCCAAGTGTGTGGTAATTTGCAAAGAAAGCAATAGAGAGTTAATATACCAGAATAGAACAGAACTGAGTTGCTCTACTCTTTCCAGCCAAAGGTAGCCTGGATGAGTTGACAGCCAGCCACTTCCAAATAAGTGAATGTCCCCAGCCAAGACCAGAAAGGCCATCTTGCCAAATACCCCAGATGCATGAGCAGTACACAATTGTTTATGCCTCTGATGTTTTGTGATTATTTGTCATGCAACACTGTGTGATGATGTATATCCAAAAATAGATGCCCATGTGTAGCAAGGGATGTTTTTGATGGCCCAAGGACATCTGGGTGGATATTATATTTTTAGTATGCAATACAAAGAATGATGATAAGAAAAATCTCCTGTTCAAATAGTCATAATGGTGAGTCATGGAATAAGATTCTAAAGTGTGTTCTAACAGAAATACTCTATTAAGGAAAAGGGATGGATTGCTTATTTGTATTTTTGGTAATATGAGAATTCTTTGTATCTAAGGAGAAATGGACAGTACCAGAATTTTACTTCTACTATAAGATATCTTCTGGGTTTTTGTTTTGTTTTGTTTTATGTGGCCCCTGGTCAATCCAAATGATCTTCACATTTTAGAAGGTTTGAATTAATAAAACAAAACAAAAAGCATCAAACTATTTCTTTTCCAAACTAATAAGTAAACAAATAATCCAAATTATTCAGTTTAATACTTAGACTTAAATGAGAGATAAATTTTGCAGAGTTAAATAAAGCATAAAATGGTTATTTCCAGTAAGACACTTTTAGCTGAAGCAGCTATTTTTTGAAAAAAATCCCACCAAAGTTAATGTAATTCAGCTCAATTTAGTTTTGTTTTATCAAATGAGCAGAGTTAATTCTATGTCAATAAAAATAAAGAAACTCAAGCTGTGCAAATCATTTTGTACTCTGTGAATTTCTGGAGGAAATACTGAAAACATTTAAATTGCACCACAAGTACTGTGAGTACATTTAATTTTACATAAAAAACTGTCATTTGTGTTTCTTGGAGAATAAAATAGATCCAAACAAAACAAACCATTCTATAATTCAGTGTTTGGGACACAGTGGGTTACCAATTGAAGAAATCCCCTCCCAGGCCAAAACAGCACTGCCTAACATGCTGTTCTTCAATCAGTACTAGAATCTGCAAGGCTGAGATTTGTGGCTGCCTGTTTTCTCTCCAGCATTTTAAGGTAGGTGTCCACACTGTTTTATGAATGAAGATTTGATTCTTGGTGGTGCATGACTTAGAATTTACTGTCCACAATGCAAGTTCTTAGTTTTGAATTCCTAAGCCAAGTTATATGGTCTTAAAGTTGAAGGTTGCATTCACAGTGAACATCTACCTGTAAGTAAAAAATATCTTTTTAAAGAAACCATGACAGAGAACTAAATAAATGAATTACAAGCTCTATACACAGTGCAACCTCACCCCTGCAGTAGACTCCTGAAAGAAGAAAATTCAATTAAAGTTCATACACCTAACAAACTAAGAAGATAAAAACAAACCCAGCCATTTGTTTTATTTGGCTGAAATTTTTCCTGGAGTGTGTGTGAGGAGGTGGCATGAGATTCCATGTCACTGAGTCTGTCCATGGTGGCTTAATTTTCCTCTTTCCCATGAGAAGGGGTAGAATTGATCCAAGGCTTTCCAGAAAAGGGGCAGCCTTGTTATTGTCTCTGAGATAGAAAACAGATTTGATATTAAATAGGTGATTCTGTCATCAGGAGGATATTGGAAACTTAGTAGAAAAAGTTATGTGTGTGTGCATGCCTGTGTTTTCCCGTGTTTGTGTACAGAGACATGGCAGAGAACTCAAACATGGCTGATAATTCAGACCTGCATTACCTGACTAAAAGGAAGTGAAAATCATTCAAATGCTGTTTCCCTGCAGTGCTTCTGTCTGTGTCTACTCAGCAGCTACAGAGAGCTTGTCACCTGATAGAATCTCTGAATATTTTAAAGTGATTTCCTCCAAAAGTACATAATTTATTTATTTCAAATGAGTATTAGGTAGTTCATGTTTTACATTATTATTTGCATTTTGCATTTTTCATTCACTAATCCATTGCATTCAGTAGGCACTTATTAAGAAATTACTGTCTTTAACACATTTGATACCTGAAACAGACCACTTCTCAGCAACTCCCTCCCCAACATTTCAACCTCATTTTCTGTAATAATGATGAAAGCAAAAATATATACATATACATAACTAAAATTTGCACTTACTAAACAAAAATATTTCACCATACATTTTACATTCTGTTTCAACTTTAAACATTAAACATAAATAAAAATCCAAGTAGTCAAATCAAATGACAGAATTGAATCAACTCATTCCATTTCTTTGTCCTTCCAATCACTGCTATAAATGTTAAACTCAAATCTAATGTTCAAATTCAGGAATCTTAGTACCACAGATGTGGGAGGCACAATATGTCTGAATTGCATTTGAATGATGTCTAACTACTGTGGACTCAGTCTCCAAATGAACACATATAGCCATGTTAAAAATGTTGAAGGCACTGGGCACAGTGCCACATGCCTATAATCCCGGTGGCTAGGAAGGGCAGAGGCAGGAGGATCGCAAGTTCAAGACTGGAGGCAGTCTGTGTAATTAGCAAGACCCTCTCTCAAAAAGTAAAAAAATGGGCTGGGGGTGCAGCTCAGTGGTACAACACTTGCAAAGCATGCAAGTGCGAGGGACCGGGTTCAACCCCCAATGCCACAAAAAAAAAAATGTTAAAGGTTGACTGTGTAGCTGGGATTTCTCCAAATTAATCTCCATGGAATATACAAGGCTTATTAAGATATAATAATTAAAATATTCCAATTTGAAGAATATATGCATGTATATATATGTTACATAAAACATAATGCAAACGTATATGAGTTGATAGCCAGCCAGCTCCAAATGAGTGAATGTGCCCAGCCAAGACCAACAAGGCCGCCTAGCTAACTATCCCTGCTACATGAACAGTACACAATTGTTTATGCCTCTAATATATATTTCTATTTGTGTGCTTATCTTGTCATCTAGATAAATCTCAATAGTAATTACACAAATTTTTTTCAAACTTAAACATAAAGATTTTGGGAGAGAGGGAGAATTTTGCTGACATTGAAATTGCTAGGGGATGATGATTAAAAATACAAATAATTTCTCCTTTTTCATTGTGGTAAAATATACATAACCTGAAATTTACCATATTAACCATTTTCAATTTCATTGGCACTAAGTACATTCACATTGATGTGTAACCATCATGAATATCTACTTCCAGAACTTTTTCATCACTCCAAACTGAAATTCTATCCATTAAACAATAATTTTCCATTCTCTCCTTACCCCAGCCCCTGGCAACCACCTTTCTACTTTCCTTCCCTATGAATTTGACTACTCTAGCTTTAGTTGATATAAGTGGGAATATAGCACAGTATTTGTTCTTTTGCATCTGACCTATTTCACTTAGTGAAATGTCCTCAATTTTCGTCGATGTTGTCCATGCAGGTATCATGGTATCAAAATTTCATTCCTCTTTCAGGCTTAATAATGTTCCATTGTATGTGTATACCACATCCTGTTTATCCATTCATCCCGCACTGGATATTTACGTTTTTTCCCACCTTTAGACTTTAAAGAATAATACCATTGTGAGCATTAGTAAGTTTCTATCTTAAACAGAAATGGAACCCAAGGACATATAGAAAAATACTATATAGTAAAAGATAGAGAAGACTTGGATGGGAAACTTAGATGGGAAGGGGAGGAGGGGGGAAACATAGAGGAGGGTAAGGGGTAACCTATATGAATAATGCTTATCAAATTGCATATATGAAAATTGTCACAACGAAAAGCATGTCAAAATGAATCACATTATGATGTACATTAAAAATTTCTAA
>VMDO01040105.1:0-12176 GCA_007922755.1 Pedetes capensis
CCTGCATTAGATTTGCAGCTTAAAAGTGTTTTGGCTATACGTGGTCTTTTGTGGTTCCATATGAATTTTTGGATCATTTTTTCTATTTCTGTAAAGTCAGTCAGTGGAATTTTAATGGGTATTGCATTAAATCTATAGATTGCTTTTGGCAGGATAGCCATTTTTACTATATTAATTCTCCCTATCCAGGAGCAGGGGACGTCTTTCCATTTTTCAGGGTCATTGGTTAGATTGATTCCAAGGTATTTAATTTTCTGGTGGGCTATCATGAATGGTATTTTTCCTGAAATTTCCTTCTCTTCCTGTTTGGAATTGGTGTAAAGAAAAGCTATTGATTTTTGTGTGTTAATTTTGTAGCCTGCGACTTTGCTGAAGGAGTTAGATTCACAGGTTTTCTGGTTTAGGTTTTGGGGTCCTTCAGGTACAAGATCATACCATCTGCAAATAAGGATAATTTGACCTCTTCCTTGCCAATCTGTATCCCTTTGATTTCTTTCTCTTGTCTGATTGCCTTGGCCAGGACTTCAATTACTATGTTAAATAGAATAGGAGAGAGAGGACATGCTTGTCTTGTTCCAAATCTAAGAGGAAATGGTTTCAGTTTTTCTCCATTTAATATTGTGTTGGCTGTAAGTTTGTCATAAATGGATTTTATGAAATTAAGATATTTGCCTGTTATACCTATCTTCTCCAGTGTTTTTGTCATGAAAAGGTGTTGAACTTTGTCGAAGGCCTTTTCAGCATCAATTGAGATAATCATGTGGTTTTTGTTTGCCACTTTCTTGATATGCTGGATTACATTAATTGATTTCCATATGTTAAACCAGCCTTGCATCTGTGGTATAAATCCCACTTGGTCATGGTGGATAATCTTTTTTATATGTTGCTGGATTCTGTTTGCCAGAATTTTATTAAATATTTTTGCGTCCAGATTCATAAGGGAGATGGGTCTGTAATTCTCTATCTTAGATGAGTCTTTTCCTGGTTTAGGTATCAAGGTGATGGTAGCTTCATAGAATGAATTTGGGAGTGTTCCCTCATTTTCTATTTTTAGGGTAATTTGAAGAAGACAGCTATTATATCTTCTTTAAAAGTTCGGTAAAATTCTGCCGTGAATCCATCACGACCTGGGCTCTTCTTTGTTGGGAGACTTTTAATTACCTTTTCTATTTCTGTATATGTAATGGGCTTGTTTAAGTCAGTTATGTCTTCTGGGGTTAGCTTTGGTAGGTCATACGTGTTAATAAATTTGTCCATTTCTTCTGCATTTACATATTTTTGGGAATACAGACTCTAATAGTAATCCCTGACAATTTTCTGTATTTCATTGGAGTCGGTGGTTATGGATCCGTTGTCTTTCATAATCCATACTATGTTGGATTTTTCCCTCTTCTTTTTGATGAGGTTAGCCAGAGGGGTGTCTATTTTATTGTTCTTTTTAAAGAACCAGCTCTTAGTCTTATTAATTTTTTGAATTATCTCTTTGGATTCTAATTGAGATATTTCTTCCTTTATCTTTGTAATTTCCTTTTGGGTGTTCCTTTTAGGCTTGATTTTTTGTTGGTTTTCTAGTGTCTTAAGATGCATCATTAGGTCATTTATTTGGCTCTTCTTTATTTTATTGATGAAGGCACTTAATGCTATAAACTTCCCTCTTAAAACTGCCTTTGCTGTATCCCATATGTTTTGGTATGATGTGTTTTCATCATCATTTGATTATAGGAATTTTTTAAATTCCAGTTTGATCTCATCAACAATCCATGGGTCATTCAGCAGTGTATTATTCAGTCTCCATGAGTTTGTAAAGTTTCTGGAATTATTCTTGCTCTTGAGCTCCAATTTTATCCCATTGTGATCTGATAAGGAACAAGGGATAATTTCTACTTTTTTGTATTTGTTGAGGGAGTTCTTATGGACTAGCATATGATCTGTCTTAGAAAACGTTCCATATCGAGCTGAAAAGAATGTGTATTCCTCATCATGTGGATGGAATATTCTGTATATATCTGTGAGATCAATCCGGTTTAGGGTTGAGATTATATTTGACGTTTCTCTGTTGATTTTTCATTTTGATGACCTTTCTCTTGATAAAAGTGGGGTGTTGAAGTCTCCCATAATTATTGATTCTGGTCCAATAAAGTTCTTTATATTCTATAAAGTTTGTCTTATAAAGCTAGGTGCGCTTATGTTTTGGGCATAAATATTAAGGAGTGTTATTGATTCTTGATCAGTTGTTCCTTGTATTAAAATATAATGTCCTCCTTTGTCTCTTCTAGTAAGTTTTGGAATGAAATTTAATCTATCTGAAATTAGTATTGCACCACCTGCTTTCTTTTGTCCCCCCCCCCCCCCTACTGCTAGGTATACATTTTTCCAGCCCTTAACTCTCAGTTTATTCCAGTCTTTGTGAGTTAGATGAGTTTCCTGAATACCACACATTGATGGTTTGTGTTTTTTCATCCAATTAGCCAGTCTCTATCTCCATAACCCCTTAAGTCTTGAATTCTGCATGACTTCAAAGCCAGGATAACATGGACATTGGAAGTTTTGCTGCTGGCTCAAGAGGTAGCTTCACCTTTTTCAAACTATAGCTCCAGTAGCACCCTCTGTATGCCCAGGCCAAGATATCATTTCCTTAGGCATCCTTGTTTCAGCAAAGGCATTTGCTTTCAGACACTTCCTTTTTAAATCTGAGTTACAGCTTTCCCAACACTTGCGTTTTAAGCCTTGGGGCCTTAGATGGTCGAGGTCTGGCCAACTCCTCCTCTGCTCAGATGGAATTTCTTTTGTCCCAGTGAAAAGCTGAGGTTTCCCTTTGCTATGGCTTATCTCTTTAACAGTTAAGACTTCCTGCACCAAACGAGCCCTGTCTGCAGTAACCTTAGACAAGCCTTAGCTTTTTCCCTCTTTAAACTACACATTAATCCAGATCTTCCTCTTCTGCCATTTTCTCTAGTCTTCCATAAATCTTGCTGAACAGAGCAAGCAGTAACCAAGCCACATTCTTTCTATATCTCACTGCCCTTGTGATATTTTCTCCAACAAGTTAAATCAGTTCATTACTTTTAAATTATGCCTCACTCAAATCTTTAGAGAATTGAAAGAATGCAGACAGTCTCTGCCTAGATTATAACATATAAGACCTCTAGTCCAGCGTCCAATAGAGTCCTCATTTTTCTCTAAAATCCTATGAGCTCTATCCACATTTTTTTCTGTACTAGGGGATTGAACCCAGGGCCTCACACATGCTTTGCAAGCATTTTAACACTGAGCTGAACCCCCAGCCCATCTTTTACTTTTTGTTTTGAGATAGAATCTGAGTTATACAGGCTGCTTCTAACCTCGAAATTGCAGTCCTCCCACCTCTGCCTCATGAGCCACTAGGATTAAAGGCATGCACCTCTGGTGCCTTCATTTCTATGGATGGGTAGTGGTCTGGTCTTCCTTATTCCTACCAGAACTGCTCCTCAAGCCGTCCAGGGCTTCTTTTGCCACATCTCCCTACTCTTTCAGACTCCTCCCACAAGCGAGTTCTGAAGATGGCCTAAGAACCATATGATCAGATTTCTGCACAGCAATGACCCCACTCTCTGGTACCAATATTCTATATTAGCTGTCATTGCAATAGCAGAAGAACCAACACAAACAGACTTATGGGGAAAGAGGTTTAATAGGAGGTCACAGTTAGAGAATCAGTCCATAATGGTGGCAGGGCAGGCATGGCAGCAGTGGTGGCAGGGCTTGTGTCAGACAAGCTCATGGCATGGTAGGGTAGGAACTGAGAGAGACCAGGATTGTGGGTCCAGGGTAAAAACCTCCATAGGCCCATGCCCAAGGAGCTACTTCCACCTCCCAAAATTCTATAACTTCCCAGGACAGCACCACCAGTTGGGGACCTGACCTTTGTGGGACAATTTAGGTCTAAACCATAACATATATAGAATTTTTCCTTATTATTCCCTATGTAATACTGTATAAGAACTACTTACATAGCATTTACGTATTAGGTGTTACATGTAATCTAGACATAGTTTAAAGTATATAAGAGGATGTGTATGAGTTATATGCAAATATTATGGCATGTTAGGGACTTGAACATTTGGCAATTTTGCTATCTATATGGAGTCCAAGAACTAATCCTTTATGTGTTCAGAATGCTAATTATAATATGATTTTTCTTTTTAATTTGTTAATATAGTGAATTTTATTAGTTCTCAAGTGCTAATAAACCAACCTTGTATTCCTGAGATAAACCCTACTTAGTTACTCTTTTTATAAATTATTGGATTTGATTTGTCAAATTTTTATTTAGAATTTTTTGCTCATGAGGAATATGAGTACATATTTTCTTTCCTTGTAATGTCTTAGTCTAGTTTGGGTCATAGGATAATACTGGGCTTCTCGAATTCTCAATTCAATTTTTTTTTAGCAGTTTGTATAGATTTAGATTTCTTTATTGATGGTCTACATTTAGTGTGACATTGTTCTCATACTTTAGTTCTTCAGCGTAATTTCCTTTAGTTCTTTAAGCATATTTATAATTGTGGATTTCAAGTTTTTGTCCAGTAAGTCAAATGCCTGTGATTTCTCTGACACGGTGTGTTTATGTTCATTGCTAGTGGGAATATGCACTGTTCTGGGTCTTGGGTATTTCCTCAAGTGCATGTGCTTATTAGTACTCTGCTAAACACATGAGGGGCTGGGATTTAGCTCAGTTGATAGAGCACTGCACTGCAGTCTCTGAGGTCCTGAGTTCCATTCGCAGCACCGCAAAATGGGAGAAGGATGTGGCAACCCACTCCCAAGGCAATCCCCAAACAGTCAGCCATTGAAAACCCTGTGAGGGTTGCTATGAGTCGGACACGACTTGATGGCACCTAACAACAACAACAAACACGTGAGGGGGAACCTTTGCAGATTGTCAGCTTCTCTCGCCATGAAGCTCTCTCCTATTTGGGAACTGTGGCCACCCGGACTCTTAGCTGTCAACAAGTCACCTTCCATGCCTTGGCCTGTAAACTCAAGGCCATAGACTGTGTGCTCATCTTATTTATTTTTCATCTCCCGGGGATCTTTGCCCTTCATTGCTTGTGACTTAGTGTCTTAACATTGTTTCATTTATTTTGTGCAGCTTTGGGAGTTCTTAGGTGGAAGGTAAATCTCATCCTCATAACTCCGTCTTGGCTTCAAATCAAAGGCCAGATGGTGTATGTACTTCCCTTGTAGTTCATTCATAGACTGTGAGAGGTGAAAGGAGGATCTCTACAGTCTGATCTTCCCACATGGTCAGGGAAAGCTATTACATACCCATTTGGAGTTTTACTGTTTCCATTGAGTTACTTGGAAAGCCACTTTGCCCACTCCACAGGTCAGGATGTACAACTTTCTTCTGCATGAACTGCCTTCACTCCTTACCTTTACATGTGTGTGTTTCCATCTAAGTTGATAAAATGTTCTGAGTTTTTCCCTAGCATCAAATATTTTTTCGGAGACAGAATTTTATTCTTGTCCCTTTATCATGGTTCAGAAGAAGTAACTGTCTCTCTCACTCCCATGGATAATGATTCATTCAGTTCTGCTGAATATTTTTCTCTCTCAGATCCTCCCATTTATTCCCCTTTCCATTTCAACAGCCACTTCCCTATATCAAAGCCTCAGCTGTGCTATTACAGCAGCTTTCATACTGGCTTCTTGTTTCTAATCTTTCCCTCCTGCAGTTCTGAAATGGGCAAAGAACAGAGCCGTGAGGACCGAGGACACAAAGCGGATATGCAGGTGAAGAAGATTGAGCAGACAGGACGAAAAGTCACCCTAATAGAGGTAAGAGGAAAACCAGGAGAAAGTTGTGTCATATATCCTATAGTCAACAGGAAAAGACTTAGGAACCTGGTTAACTATGACACAAGCCAGAGAGAAGAGAGGAGACATAAGGACTAACAAGTGCCTTTTGGGATTTGCAACCAAGAAGCCATTTACAACCTTAGAGAAGATAGTTTTGATGGAGAGTCTTTGAAGCATAAATCAGATTATCTTCAGCTCAAAAGGAAAAGATTGCCAGAATAGTCTCATCCTCTAAAAATCTGGACTATGAAGGAAAAAAATGATAGACAGTACATAGTAGAAAATGCAGGCCATAGAGAAGATCTTTATAAAATGCAGTATGACAAGAATATTTAAATACTGAAAGGCCAGAGCCACTTGAGAAGGAGCCCTTTGAGATGTGGTAGCAGAGGGATAATTCCTGAGTCCTGAGGACATACACAGGATTTGCATTTAAAACTGGAAGATTGGACCATGTTTACCACCAAAATAGGCAAATGGGGAAATGTGTTTGCATGGCAATGTCTTCTTGTAGGGGTTAGTATAAGAAAAGGAAGAAAATCTTATCAGAAGGCCTTTTTTTCTCTATAGGTAGAAGTGAATTTGCTGAAAATGAAGTGTTGCAGTCCTATTCATGTCCACATGTATCAATTTGTCACTTTCTATGAACCAGCTTCAAAATTTCTACAAGTATTTTTAGATTTTAACTGTTATAAAAAGAAAATTTAATTGTACAGAAAGCACAGATAAGTAGTTATATCATCATGGGCTAAAGGATGGCTTTTTAACCTTGATGCTAGTTCCCAGGCTCTTCAAACTCCTGGGCTTGAGTGGTCCTCCTACCTCAGCCTACCAAGTAGCAGGGGCAATAGGCACATGCCTCTATGCCTATTGCTAGAAAGCATTTTGAAGTAGATTGTTAGATTTAAGTAATGGAAACTTAGATAAGTCATGATAAGAAGAAAGAAAAAAAGAGCCAATAAAACTTTTATATGACCAATAACCTAGGATGAAGAAGAATTTTGTACGAAGGATTTGTACATAACATATGGTAAGCACTCAGAAATCAGTAAGGAAAAGAAAGTCATCACTAGAAAAATTGGCAAAGACTGTACATGGGATGTTCTTAAATAAATAAATAGCAACAAGTATAAAATATTTACCTACCAATGATCAAATTAATGGAAATTAACACAATGAGGTAGTATTTTTTCCTTACAAAATGGCAGCGAGTTTCAAAACTTTGGATACCTAGTACTGATGAAAATACAGAGAAGTAGGTTCCCTTTTACACTGCTGTTGTTGTTGTTAGGTGCTGTCGAATCGGTGTCCAACTCATAGTGACCCTCTGTACAACAGGCGAAACAATATTGTCAGTGTTTCTCTGCTATTCATAGGGTTTTCAATTGCTGAATGTTTTTTTGGGAGTGGGTTAGCTCAACTGTAGAGTACTGCTCTCCACTCTGGGAGTCCCTAGGTTCAATCCCTAGCACAGCAAAAATGGGAGAAGGACATGGCAGCCCACTCCCAAAACAATCCTGAAACAGCCATTGAAAACCCCATAAGCTGGGCACAGTGCCTGTAATCCCAGTGACTCAGGAGGCAGAGGCAGGAGGATTGCAAGTTTGAGACTAGAGGCAGTCTATGTAACTTAGGCAAACCCTGTCTCAAAAACTTAAAAAATGGAATGGGGGTGCAGCTCAGTGGTACAGAACTTGGAAAACATGCAAGTGCAAAACCCTGGGTTCAACCCCCAGTACCACCAAAAAAAAAAAAAAAAAAGACCTATGAAGGTCACTGGATGGCACCTAACAACAACAACATTTACGCTGCTAGTACTGGTATAAGATCTATTCGTTGTGGAGGATAGTTCCATAATAAACTCTTAATAAAAATTTTAATGTTTCGGTACTGAGCACAGTGGTACATGCCTGTAGTCCTAGCCACTAAAAAAGAAAAGCCAGAGGGTTGCTTGAGGCCAGCCTGGGCAACATAGTAAAACCTTGTCTTCAAAAACTGAAAAAAGCCTTTGAACTGACAGTTCTCCTCCAGGAAATCTCTTATAGGAAAATAATATAAAAATACACATGGAGAGAATTAGTTAAAAGTCTGCTTGTTCACCAGGCATAGCAGCTCATGCTTGTAATCCAAGAATGTTAGGAGGCAGAGGCAAGAAGATTGCAAGTTCAAGGCCAGAGGCAGCCTGTATAATTTAGTGAGAACATGTCTCAAAATAAAAAGTAAAAAAAACGGGCTAGGGGTGCAACTCAGTGGTACAGCAGTTACAAAGCATGCAAGTACCTGGCACTTGGTTCAGCCCCCTTAGTACTGCCCCCCCAACAAAAAAATTGTTTAAGCATGTGTTTTAATAACAGAAGGAAAAAAATTCAATTTGTATGAATAAAGATGGATTCAACTATGAAATATTTATATAATAGAGTATCATATGGCCATTATTCATTATATCATGGAACCATTTTGTTGAAGTTGAAAGATACATAGGATAATTAAGTTTAAAAGATGAGTAGAAAATAGTTTACAGATTATATACATAAAATATTGAACCATGTACATTATAAAATGTTAGTTATATGAGTGGTGAAATTATGGTGATGTTTATTTTCATTTTGATCTGTGTATTTCCTTATTTTCCTACTTGATCACTACTTATGTACTACTTGATCACTTCTTTCACAATGAAAGTAATTTAAGAAATTTTCTAATACAATCTCTTTTTTCTGCCCTTACCAAACCAAGGTGTCAGAATCACAACCACAAAGTGCCTGAACTAGGGCGTGGTCTTCAAGTTCAGGGTGGCTTGTGTTGCTCTAGCATGGCTGACTAGGTGGGAAGTGCTGACAGTCTTGCAGGCAGGGACCATCACATGCTTACACGTTTTCCTCCCTAGCCCTTAGCCTGGGTTCTGGCCACGGACAAAAAAATTTCAGGAAGTAGCTATCAGATTGGATTTCCTGTGTTGATAGGGACTAGTATGTTTGTGAATCATATTTTTTACACATAACATGCACACAAACACCAACTTAGTTTCGTCTTCATTTTCATAATCTTCCTATGCATATTTTCCTTTCTCTTTTTATAAAGTGCCTTTTAAAAAACCCCTCACTGTGCTCCTCTTCCTCCCTTCATTGTAGGGATGCTTCATGAGAAGATGGCTGGGAGAAGAAGTGGACTTGACCTTGGGATGGGTGACCCCTCCCTTTCGTAGCAAAGCCCTGCCATCTCTTTAACTCTCTGGTCCCTGTGCCATCAGCGTCCATCATGCCAAATGCCTCGCTGGCTTCTCAGGAATTAGAGACACACACTTGACTGTCACCTCTCCTTTTCCTTTCCTCCTGTCCCTTTTCTCCCCTTGTGGGCAGTGTTTGCCATTCTCCATCCAGTGTGTGTCTTCCTCTTCTTAGTCTGAATCATTTCCCCTAAAGATGTTATCTTCGCTGCCTGCTTCAGCTTTATCTCACTAACTTTCTCTGGGCATCCTCCCCTGAGGGTCCTCCTGCCTTGAGCTTACTCAAAGTCTCCACTTCATTAATTTAACTTGTCCTACATCTTCTGCACCTGCAAGATCCATGTCACTAATTTCCAGCTGTTCTTGTCCCCTTCTCTCCCCTTCCCTTTTCTGTTTTCCTTCTTCTTTTTTTGTCCTGCCACTACCATGAACTCCTGCTCTGACTTTATATTGTCTTGTTGCTGTTGTTGTTAGGTGCCGTCGAGTCGATATCTGACTCATAGCGACCCTCCGTACAACAGGGGGAAACACTATTGTCAGTGCTTCTCTGCTGTGCATACGGTTTCCAATGGCAGATTGATTTTTGGGAGGGGGTTGCCGGGTCCTTCTCCTAAGCCTACAGCTTCTGGTGTTCCCAGGCGGTCTCCCATCCAGGTACTAATCGACCCTGCTTAGCTTCTGAGATCTGACAGGATCGGATTCCACAGGGCTATGGCTGCAGGCTTATATTGTCTTAGTTTTCCCCTAAGATCCTCTTACCCTCTTCTTGGTCCTTTGCAGAAGTTTTTAGGGTCTGTGTGTGAGTTATACCCTGGATTTATTTCGGCCGCTACTACATTCTTTCCCATTTTTATCAGATCCTAATTTGGGGCAGGACTGGGATTTAGCTCAGTTGATAGAGCACCGCTCTGCAGTCTCTGACATCCCAAGTTCAATTCCCAGCACTGCAAAAATGGGAGAAGGATGTGGCAACCCACTCCCAAGGCAATCCTGAAACAATCTGCCATTGAAAACCCTATGAGGGTCGCTATGAGTCGGACACAACTTGATGGCACACAACAACAACAATTTGGGGCAAGTTTTGCATCCTTCTCCTGTGTACATGTGGGAAGAGGAATGATTATTTTCATGTTTTGTTTTGTTTTGGGGACTTTTTTTGGGGGGAATAATGCTATCTGGCATGCCATATATGTATGTACCATTTTATATTCAATTTCAGTTGCTTTTAGGAGCTTCACCATGATGAATCTATTTTTGAGCTTCTATATATAAAGCAAGTTTACCTGTGTAGCTCCATTTAACAAATTTAAAATCAGGAAATTTCGTCTGACAAAGAATTTTTTCCCTTCATGCGTAAATTTTTCTTGTATGAAAATAATGTAACCATTTATGTAAGACTGGGTCTGTTCCTTAAAGTACAGGTGTTTTCCCTCTCTTCTGTGCCCCCAGAGGGACCCCTTAGCCTCTCCCCTTTCCTGCCACCATGTACCAGCCATTGCTTTTCTCAGAAGTGATCAGTGGAGCTGACCTTTATTGGCCTGCCATCCTCCAAGGCTGCAGCTTGGTTCTAAGAGCAGTTCAGTGGGAAGGCCTCTCTGTTTAGATGGAAGAGTAATGTTTTCTTTAATCCAGATACTCAGAAGCATACTTTTCTAGTACATTGAAAAGTCCAGGTTCAACACACTTCTCACACATGAGTTGTAGTACATGTACTACATGGTCTCCAGTGAAGCAGCTTCTTGTTTCATCTACATATTGGCTCTTGATTTTTATTAATATTATAATGTGTCTTTTACCAAAACCAAATCTAAATGCATGCTTAGCTATCATTGTCATCATGGTCAATAAAAATGAGACAAGACATTTTTTGGACTAGTTTGAAAATATAATAACCCAATTGTAGAAGTAGACACAGCCATTGTTATTGTTAGGTGCCATGGAGTCATGTCCAACTCATAGCAACTCTCATAGGGCCTTCAATGGCTGATTGTTTCAGGATTGCTTTGGGAGTGGATAGCCATGTCCTTCTCCCATTTTTTGCCATGCTGGGGGTTCAAACCGAGGGCCTCAGAGAGTGCATCATAGCACTCTACCGACTGAGCTGAACCCCAACCCCAAGACACAGCCATAGACTACATGAAATAATTCTGTTTAATGAAAGGGTCTATATCTTCTCTAATCACTAACACTGAAGCATCATCTATGATGATTGGATGAAAGGAAGAATTTACATACTCTGCTTGTTCATCATTTCTGGAAGTTACTCAGAATTTGGAGTTCTTCGTGTCTGTATTTGAGAAGTATATTTCTTTTTTTGCTTATATTAACTTGTCAGTGCTGGAATAGGCCTTAAACAATTGCTAATGATACAAAGAGATGTTAACACTGTGTTTGAGAGGCAAACTATAAAGTAGGTTACTAATACTTTGGTTTTACTTGGGGGGTGTGTGTGTGTGTTGCACAGTGCCTTTTCTTACTTGTGCTGTTGTCTGGACATGCTGAGATTTGGTTGTGGACAGAAGACATTGTTCAAATTCATTTACTACATCTTGTGTACTTTTCTCTCTAGTAAAAAGTTGAAGAAGAACGAAGACAAAAACCAAATGTACAGAAATGAAATGACAAGTCAAATGGAACTTCTCTTCTGAGTTTGGAATTTTCAGATACAAAGGAAGAAAGGAAAGATCAACTACTACTTGTCCTTATGAAAAACCTAGAAAAATCAGAAATGAGGTGTGGGTAGAAAAATTAGTGTAGCCTTTGAGTTTAATTATTATAAACCATTGTGACTGCTATTGTTGGTCAAAGTATTAGTACTTGTATTATTAGTAACCACATTACCACTTTTGGAAAACGAGTAAGAGAAAAACCATAATTGCTACTCAGCAAATGAGAATAAAAAGTGTCTGCATTGCCAAGATACCCACTAAGTAATCATTCAGTATTATTGTATTTGTAACGTGGTTGTATGTGTGATGTTACACTGAGAATATATCTGCTTTTGAAACTAACTTTATTTAAAAGACAAGCAGCTTCCGAGTAGTTTGTATTCAAAGTTGTCCCCGTAACAAAGGCATTAAAAGGAAGCAGTTTGCCTTTTAGAGTTAAA
>VMDO01040106.1:0-12183 GCA_007922755.1 Pedetes capensis
TTTTATAATTAAACATTTTATAATAATTTAAAGTCTACGTCTAGTAAGCCCAACATCTGGCCTTCCCTAGGGACAGTTTCTAATGATTGCTTTTCCCATGAATGGATCATACGTTCCTGTTTTGTTATTGTTGTTGTTTGATTATATGTTGTTGTTTTGTATGTTTCATAACTTTTTGTTTAAAACTAAACATTTTAAATAGCATAATGTGGCAGCCCTAGAAATCACATTCTGCCTTCCCTAAATGTGTTGTTGTTGGTGGTTTTGTTGTTGTTATTGTTGCTGTTTATTTAATGGCTTTTCTGGGCTAATGCTATAAAGTCCATATACTTTGTCATGTTTGCCTAGCTTTGCAATTATCTAATGATTAAACAGATACTTTCTTAAGTGCCTTCAACCAATATCAGTAAGTTTTCCACCTTTGCCAAGGGGCTGTATGTATGGTTAGGGCACACTTTCAAAGCTCTGACAGTCTGTAACTCTGCCTTAGCTTTCATTTCCTACTCATGCAGAGTCCCAAGGTCACCCAGAGGTGGGCAATAAGAGTCTTCTCAGGTCTTTCCCAGGCATATATATATCCCAACCATGTGTGTGTCCTTTTAGAATCCCCAACTTATGTCAGAGCTTTCCAAATCCCTTCATGACTATCTCATTCACCAGATGTAAATTTTTTTTACCTCAACAAAACTTTTTTGCCTCAACAGATAACACAATCTCAGACAGTGTTCAAAAAATAGCCTATGATTGTTTTTGACAATCTGCAGATAGAGCATCTCACTGAGAAAGTTTCTAGTTAGGTCACTTAATGACAAGCCCTGTGAATGGGAATTTTCCATTGAGCTGCCACACAGGTGGAACAGTGACAATTCTCTGAAGATAGAGCTTTTAGAGAGCTCCAAAACTTTCTTCCCCATCCAATGATTGCTAAGTTACTAGTTTTCACGACTACTGTGGTTTTCAGTCTGTTGGTATTTATGGCTATTGCAGAGCCAGAGAAAGAAAGATGAAATAAGGACAAGTTAAAATGCTATGGAGCTCACTCTTCTTACTGAGACCAAACCATTTTCTCTTGAATAAGTACTCTTTGAATTGTTGAGAGGCTTTGATTAATTTTCAGAGTTCTTGACCACTTTCCCAGTGTTCTCATTATTTTTATGGAGATGCATATTGATGGAACTTCTCAGTCCACCACTCTGGAAATGCTCCCTTCTCATTCAGAGTTTTAACTGGGGCCCAGCGTGGTTAGGTCTTCATTTTGTGAGGCTTTGTCTGGACACAACATTGAGAACAGAATGGAGAGGGGAAACAGATGGCCAGAAGATGGCTAAGAAAACTTTCTGGAGAGAAGTGGAGGCTGTCAGAACCAGGGTGGTAAATGCAGCATAGCTTGGAGATGGAGATAAGTCTAGGAGACCCAGAACAGTTCCTTTTAAAGATTGTGTTCTTCCGCTTACTCCAGGCAGTCAAGCAGGGGCTAAAGTAGGCCCCACGCTCTATCAGACATGCTGGTCTACAGGGAGGAAGCACAGATGCAGTGCCAAAAGAGCAGAAGCCGTTCACTTATCTCTGGGCAGCCCAAAACATCTTTGTGATGCAGGATATCCAGGGTCCCCAGTGGAGGGAAAGCAGGGCTTGGAGGGGGCAATGAGAGCTGGTATGGGAGCTAGGGTATTCCACGGCCCCTGAGTTGGGACAGCTGGGGACAATCTGAACCGTCCCTTGCAGGGTTCCCAGGGGCATGGATTCTGTTCTGCCCCAGCCTCTCCTGCCCTCTTAAGAAGCTGCTGCAGCACACATTATGCTCCCTCTGAGCTGGTGGAGGAGCCAGGAGAGGGGTGAAGTGCCTGCTTTCTTCTCCATTCCTTTCTCTCCCAAGCAATTCTCTGAACAAGCTTTTGTAAGTCCCAGATGTTCCCGCCTTTGTTCAGATTTAATCCTTCCTATTTTTCCCCACTCTGGTACCTGTTTATTATGTTCCATTTCTCTTTAGGAGCTGGGGCTCTGCAGATCTGCCACGAATGATCTTATCTGCACTCGGGCAAACACAATTGTACCCTTGGCTTGTCATCCAGCGCCTGTATGAAAGGGCCAGAGAAGAAGAAGAATTAAACCAGCTCCACCAAGAACAGCAAGCCCAAAAAGATTTGAAAATAAACAGGAAAGCCGCTTTGAGCCCGTTTCAGAAGTGCTTGCAAAGCCCTTCAGCGGAGACACAATGGCTCCCAGGGAACCCATTCTCATGACCCCGTCCCTCTGCCGCTGGAGCACACGTGGCCTTGCAGAAGGGCACGTGATCATGCCAGGACCAGAAAGACAAGGACTCGCAGTTTCTCCTGCTCAGATTCAAATCCAGGAATGTTATAGCTATTAGAGACTTTGATGGACTCCCTGAAGCTGCGACAGGAAACAGCCAGTCCTAGCAAGGGAGGGAAGCAAGGCTTAGGACCCAGGACTCCCAACTTACTCCAGACCTCTTCCTCCACCACACGCTACACGTGCAGGGGCTACAAAATACAAGACAAGACTAAGAGTAACAGCAAAGGAGAATACTATAAACAAAACCAGATTTTACTTCTATTTCCTTTACCAAACAGGCACAGAGACCAACCAACCTGACCATACTGTCTCTAATGTGGACATCTGATCATACCTCTAGGCCTGGGACCAACAGGACCAGCCAGCCCCCCTTTTGGGTAAAGGACAGAAGGCAGAAGGAATTTAGTTTTTCACTAGATTCTAAGTCCAAGGGATCTCATATGCCACCTGTTAGGGCAAAGCCTAAAGATAAGTTATAGTCAAATCCTACCCCATGTGGGGAAGGTGTAAGGGTCGCTGCTCACGCACACTCCTCTCATCCTCAGCCTGGGACAGCTGTGAAGTGGGGTCTCCAATGCACTCAGGGCCAACTCTGTGCCAGGAAGTGTGGTGGCTCTCCAACTCACTGTGCCCAGCTCCCTTAGGCCTCGCAGCAACTCTCTGAGGTAGATGTTGCTACCTCTGTTGTGGACATAAATTATGACAGCTTACCCAAGTTGCTGGAGATCACGCAGCAAAGAGCTGGTAGTTCCAAATTTGGCCTCTGATCTGTTGAGCCCAAAGCTGAAACATGCCCAGGAATCTCGAATGCATCTAGGTTCCTACTAACCAGTGCTGTGGGGACTCCCCATTTTGGCCACCCAGAATAGGTGAGAGGGATACCCACAGTGCCAGGGGAGGGGGTGGACCTGAGCCCTACAGCATTCCACATGCATCCCTGTGGTCACCACTAACAGCTCATTTCACAGCCGTGGCTTGGGCAGCAGCTTCAGGTGCTTCTGCTTGGCAGGACTGACATCAATCCTCATTCAAATCAAACTCCTGAAACATGCTCCAGTGGAGTGGAATTTTCTGCTAAATAAGGTGTTATTAACCCAGCTCCTGGCTCCTTGGGCCCAGGTTGAGCTCAGCAGTGGCGGCGGCAGCCGCTCCACGCTGATGAACCCACTTAAATACCAATTAATAGGCATTGCGGCAGTGGCCTGGGCAGGCCCCGTGACCCTTGGATCCTCAGGCTCCTCGGGCCACAGCGCCGAGAAGCTCAGTCTCATCTCTCTGACTCTTATTCCAGCCCCATCACCGAGCAGTGATTGAATGTGCTACTGTCTGAGGATAAGGGAATGGAGAGGAATAAAAGAGTGACGTTTTTATTTCTTTCATTTCTGTTTTCTTTTTTCTTTTCTTTTCTTTCTTTCTTTCTTTCTTTCTTTCTTTCTTTCTTTTTTTTTCTTTTTCTTTTTTTTTTCCTGCAGTTCCTTTATCACCAGACTTCAGTGTCCAGAGCTTCTTAGGTTGGGAAACTACAACACAGATCCCTTCTGGGAGGAAGGGGAGCAACTCTGCCCACCACTGCTATCTCAACACCACACCTGGAGGATGGAGATGCTCTGCCACCCTGACAGTGCCATGAGCAGCCATCCAGACTTTAAGGTAGGAAAGGATCCCAGGAACATGTCACTGTACTTCTTACGTGGCTCACAACAGGCTTTGATGCTCCCAGCCCAATCATTTCAGCCACATACAAGTTCAGTTTATGTAATTCTCAGAATTGAAGCTTTTACAGCCAAGGGAGCCCTAGAGAGTTGCTGGTCCAAGCTCATTTTCCAGCTGAGGAAACTCAGGACCAGAGGGAAAAGGTCACACTCAAGGTCACACAGCCAGTAAGCAGCAAAGCCCCAGCTCCTACCCAGCTCTCCCAACTCCTTGCGCAGTGTTCCCTCTATTATGCAGGGCCTCTCCCTTCCAACAACACAAAAGCATCAACGACAGCCAGAAAGTAATAACCACATTTACATGACTTCCTAATCTATATTGCAGTGGATATGCAGCTAAGTGATATGTTATTAAATAACATTGAAGAACATAAAAATAGATATTTTAGCTAGGGTAAATAAAAACACAACACATGTATTCAGCAGTCTTTTTGACAAGTGCTCATGGGGCATCTGCCAGGCATCAGGCATTGTGCTGAGTGTGGGTTCTACAGAGGTGAGTGCATGGGAGGCAGAGGTACCCAAGCCTTACCAAGTGAGGGGACAGAATAATCATGCAGGCGTAGTGCATGCACAATGTACATGTGCACACACAATTGCTACTGGTTCCATGCAAATAGGTGCTATGAAGGAAAAGAACAGAAGGCCAGCAGAGAGCCATGGGGTGGGGGCGAGGGGACCTGCTCTATGTTATAAGAGTCAGGGAGGGCTTCTCTGAGGAAGTGATAGTCAAGCTGAGACCAGAACAACAAGAAAAGCCCAGCCATGCAAGAGGATGATGAGGAGAAATCCAAGTAGAAGGAATCAAGCTTGGATTTCCTATCGTGGACAATGAAGTGAAAATATTTTAAAATTAATGTAAGCCTATTATTTTAGAGACAGGAAAGTGATTCAATTTTCTCACCTAATTGCTCTGCTTCTCCGAGATGGTGCCCATCGATCAGCCTTTCTGTGGTGCATGTCTGCATTTTTGTGCCATTTCTGCCATGTGTGGATTTGAAGGGCTTTTTCAGAGGTTCGGGGAGATTGTTTTTCTTCCCAGCCCTGGAAGGTGGTTGGCAGAGTTTTGCATGCAGGCTCCATCTCTTCTCATTGTGTAACCTCAAGCAAAGCACTTCCTCCGTGGGCCTCAGTTTCTTCACTCGTATAATGGAGGATAATAAAACCACAATTATAAGAGTGCTGTTGTGAGCTTTAGCTGAAATAGTATGGTGTAAAGAACCTGGCATGGTGCCTGACACATTGAAATTGCTTAGCTCAGTTGGTAGAGTGCGTCTCTTCACTCTCTGAAGCCCTGGGTTCGGTCCCTAGCACCACAAAAATGGGAGAAGAACATAGCAACCCACTCCCTAAACAATCCTGAAATATTCAGCCATTGAAAACCCTATGAATGACAATATAAAGAGTAGAAAGAAGGAAGGAAGGGACTAGCAGAAGAAAGTGAAGATTGTAGAAGGTAGGATGGGAAGAAGGGTCAATGTGGAGGGATGAATGGGGAAAGGACGATCTCAAAGTAAACAACGCAACTTCATGAGTACATTGGAAAAATAGGGAAAGATAACCCAAATATGCATTTGAGTTTTACTACATATTAGCCATAATGCTCCATAAACCTTGTGGGTTGCCAGAAGTGATGTAAAGGATGCATAATGGAAAAAGCCAGTGCTGTATTACTCTGTACCCCATCATTATTTACTAATAAAGGGAGAAAAAAAAAGAAAAGAAAACCTTATGAATAAGCAGAGAAACACTGACATGGTGCTGGGCATGGCACAGTGTTGAGGAGTGTTTCGTTCTGTTGTACTGCAGTTTGCTATGAGTCAGAACCGAGTTGATGGCACCCAACAACAATAACAACAAGACAAATTAAACTACCTTGGACATGAAAGGGTGTTGGTGAACTTTGCTTCAAATTTTTCTTTCCATGTATATTGCAGCAGAGAGCAAAGCAGAACCAGATTTTACAACTCTGACTTTGTGGCTGATCTCTTGCTAACTCCCTTAATTCTGCTTACAGAATAAATTGTCCTTTCATATAACTTCCTTCATTTCAAAAATGTGAGATGAATTCCACTTCTTGCCAGGCACAAAATGCTATGGTGACATTCTGCAGACTCAAAGTCCAATGATCCAAAGGCCAGCTGTAGCTGGCCTGAAGCCTGTCTATCTAGGTCCCAGGCTGTACCCTAGATCCAAGGCCCTCTCCAAGGCCTTGGACCTGAGAGTCTTTGAGATTTAGTCTCCCTTGCCCTGTCTCTGCCACCATGACCAGCATGTCCTGCTGAGGACTGGCCTTTGCTGCCCAATCACTTCCCTCCCCTCCCCTCGCCCTGCCCAGCAGCTTTGCTTGATCCTCATGCTGCACTCTGGCCTCTCTTCGTGTTGTCAGGGCCAGAGGAGCCTCATGTCCTGCTGGGCCTGGTTAGCCTTAGCCCAGATACACCCACTCTGTGCTTTCATAATCAGTGCCCCAGAGCATTTCAAAGAAGGTATTCTTGATGGTTGCTGGGTTCCCCACATTCCCTAGGGTTCCAGGACACGCTTGGTGTCCATAGGAGCCCAGGAATAGGATTACATCTACTTGAGATCTCACTCCACTCTTTGGCTCCCTCTGGGGTGGAGCTCAGGCTGGGCTTCCCTCACTCACTCAGCAGAGTATCTGTGCATCTTGGGACCCTGAGACCATCAGGCCAGGCTCCTGCCCTCAGGAAGTTCAACTTGAGGGGAGAAGGCCTCTCAGCAGCCCTTTACTATCCAGGAAGACCAGTGCTGTGGGGCACAATGGAGCGGGCCAAGGATACACAGAGTTCAGCCCCTCAAGTTTAGAGGAAGTTTGGGGAGGAGGTGATGTCTCTGCTGAGGCTCACAGACACTGTACAGGCAAATGACGTGTACTAGAGAGAATATAGAGGAATAGCAGTTGATGAAAGACTCCAGAAACGCTAAAAGGGGACACTCTGCAGGACCTGGTCATGTATCAGCCATGGAGGGGAAGCCAGGGGGACAGATCCAGGTGACTCCCAGGCTCTGACCTGGTTGGAAGGATGAGAGCCATGCCAGTCTCTAAGAACAGGAACACAGAAAGAGGGTGAGATTTAGGGAGTACTCCAGGGGTAGGAAGTGATGATGCAGTCAGTTCTGAACTTCCTGGGGAATGTCCACTGAGGGATGCCCAGCAGGTGGAGGGACTTGAGTCACAGGAGAAGATTCGGAAGTGAAGCCCCTGCTGTGAAAGCCAAAGGGGAGAACAGGACGCACCACTGAGTGAGGAAGGAAGGCTAAGCACAGATCTGGCAGGCGCTGACATTTAACAAAGAACATTCTGGAAAGAAGAACGAAGCATGGTTAAAGATGCAGAAGGAAAACCAGGAGAGTGTGGTGTCTGGAAGCCAGGGAAGGAAGAGCTTAGAGAAAGGAGTGCTCAGTGTGGAAAGGGAACCTGCTGAAGAGTCGGTTCCATATGAAGTATGGGTGGACCCTGCAATCTGAATTTGGATCCCAGTCCTCCCCTTGATAGCTGTATGAACTTGGACAAAGCAGGTGGCCTCTGAGCCTTAATTCTCACTTCATAAAAAGGAAACAACCTCCTGGGGAAGTCCACTTGAAGTGCTCAGTAGATGACAACCAGGTGTCTGAGTATTAATTCCCTCAGCAAATGCCAGCAGCACACACAGAATGATCCTTCCAATGGTGGACATGGAGCGAAGACTGGGCTCATCTCCAGAAAATGACACCAATCACTAAATTTCCAGGGTGGCCACAAGAATCCTGTTGTTATTATTGTTGTTGTTGTTGTTGTTAGGTGCTATTAGTTCAGGTCCAACTCATAGTGAGCCTACATACAATAGAGGAAAGACTCCCTGACACTGTGCCATGCCTGGCATTATTGTCAGTGCTTTGCTGCTTATTCATAAGGTTTTCAACGGCTGATTGTTTTCAAAGTGGGCTGCCATGTCCTTCTCTCAAGCCTACAGCACCCAGTATTCCAAGGCTGTATCTCATCCAAGGATTAACCAGGCCTGACCCTGCTTAACTTCTGAGATCTGATGAGATCGGACGCCAGGGTGGTAGAGGCAAAATCCCTGTGGTTGCTGGGGATATGTTTGGGAGGTGACAGGCAGAGAAGTTGACCCATCTCAAGAGAGACAGGACTGCTGAGCCAGGCCTGGAAGGATAAGTAGAACAGCCAGGAAGAGGGAACAGCCTGGGCAAAGGCCCAGAGGTAGGAGTCTCACCTTCAGAGAGAGGCTCTAGGGGCCTCCTAATGTCCTTCAGTGCCAAGCTCAAGGGTAAATGCCCTAGGACTGGACAGCAGCCATGGCTCCCAGCCCCGTGCTCTGCGTCACAGACGCAGGGTTGTGATCATTAGGTGATTATATTTTTAAGGCCCAAATTGTTTTATTTGTTTCCCTGCCAACTTTCATGAGGCCATCAGTCATTCCCCACACAGATAACATTTCTTATATACATTGACAGAATAAATTACATGGTTCTCATCCGGCAAATCAACATTACAGAGGAACATTATCTTTTGCAAAGCGCTGCCTGGGCACATCATAAATCCTAACCAGGTTTATTACATCTGTCTTGTCATAGATTCATTTTATTGAGAAGTGTTTTTTTTTCCAGATTAATAATCACATTAATAGATGAGATTCTTTTAGAGGATTGTTTTCTTGGAGAAGCTGAAGGAAGAATTGCATGGCTACAGAGCATTGCCCTACTGGTGGCTGGGGCTGCAAGGCTGTCCTTGTCATGCTGACAGTGTCCTCCAGGACTGGGAACCAGGAACTCCTGACTCACCGGGGGACTCTGGGCCAACCCATGATTCTTTCCTCACCTCTGATTTCACAACTCTCTCCAAAGGACAAATCCAGAAGCTTCCAAGATGGTGTCAAAGATGTATTGTTATATTAAACCCATAAAATGAATATTTAATGAGTTACTAGCATGTGTGCTACTGGAAAACCAACAGGGGAGAGAGAGCTAATCCATCTGGAACAAGGATGAATAATCTAGGGCAGATCCTGAGAGTCAGGCTTCCTGCCTGCCTGCCTTCCCTCGGTGGGGAGGGGCTTAACCTCTGGCATAGGTGGCTTGCTAGCTCTGAGCTTCTTTCTCTTCTTTGTGCTAAATGAGAGTATTGCTTTACATCAGAGGTTGGAAACCATGGCCGACTGGCCAAATCCAGCCATCGCCTGATTTAGTAAATGAGGTTGGAAGGTAGCCCCATCTGTTCATGTATGCCTTGTCTATGGCTGATTTAGTGCTACAACAGCAGCGCTGTGTCAAAATAGTCACTCCCTAGGCCTCTATGGAAAAGGCTGCCTGTCCCTGCTCCAAATCAACTCAAGGTGGACAATTGTTAGGCGAACCTGTGCAATCACCCTGAAATGCTCATCCCAATGCTGATTTAAATCCATTACACATGTGCTTTCCTTGCACCATTTTACACAGTTCTTACAATGCCTCCATGACAAGGTTTGAGTGTACACGTTTTTGAAGGAGCTGAGGCTTCAAGTACTGCAGAGATTTCTCCAAAATCACCCAGAGGAAGAGGCGGAGGAGACAAGGCAGGGACTCAGGCCCATCCCGTGCCCATCCCTTCTTACCTCTCCACACTTTGCCTGGACTCCACGGAGCTCAGGGAGAGCGAGGAAAACAGGATGACTTCTCAGAGGACCTCAGTTTGACTCACACGATGTTGATGGGTGGAGAGAAAGGGGGAAGAGGCCCAGTAGGGGGCTCAGGAGAAGAGGGGACCGGGATGGCGTGCCTAGTGTGGCTGGGCCCAGGTAATAGAATAAGTTGCTTCCCATTGCCCCACTCACCTCCCTTCGCTGAAGCCATGCCAGCAAACTAAAGCAGGTGTTCCTATGGTCCCCACTCAACAGATGGAGGAGCACAGCACAGCACAGCCCAGGGAGGCCAGCGCCAACCTATTTCAGGGTGGCTGAGCAGCGTTCCTTCTTCAGTGTATCTTTGGTGAGTTCTTCCCACCATGCCAGGCTATCTCCCCGGGTCTTCGCAAGAGAGCTGGTGGTACACTTTAGGGCTCAGGATTACTTCAGCCATGGGGCAGGGGGCATTGACTGTCAGGACCCAAGAGGAAGGCAAAGCTCAGGGGCAGATGGGAGGCTATCAACATGGCTGCCTGGGCTCACCTGGGAGCCATCTGTCAGCAACTTCTCTGGCTCAGACTGGAAGACTTCCTTTCTGAATAAAGCAGGCTTCTCCCATGCCAGAGAAAGAGCTGAAAGCCTGAGCCCATCTGCATCTCTCCTGACCTCCAGCCCCCTAGGGCCTGTGCCATGTTTCCACTGGGATGTCTCACAGGCCATTCAGGCAGCCCCTAGAGGACGCCAGTGCTCATCTTACCTGGGAGCCTGTTCCTCGGATCGGCAAAGGCAGCTTCATCCTCCCAGACGCTCAGGAAAGAACACTGAAGGCATCCTTGACACTTCTCTTTTCCTCATGCCCATAATCCAGTCTTCTAGCTTTCAAAATATGAGTAGGAACCCACCCCTTCTTCCCACTTCTGCTGCTACCAGCCTGGCCCAAGGCCACCAACAGCTCTAATTCCAGCTGGTGTGCCTGCTTGTCTTGCTCCCGACACCAGGCAGAGGATGCACTGGAAAGGCTGCTTGTCTGCTCAAAACACATGCAACCCCTCATTCTCACTTGGCTGTAATCCACACCTACATAAGGACCAAAGAGGCCCACACACTCTGTTGCAGTTGCCCTCTACCTCAGGGCCCCTTCTCCCTGCTCTACCCCTCTGCTCGGCCATACCTCCTCCTGTACCCCAAAAGGCAGGCTTCCGAACAACCCCAAGAAAACCCTCTTCCTTGTTGCCTTTGTAAATGCTGCCCCCAGAGCCAAGCACCTTGCAGCTTATTGCCTCTGGATCTTTGCACCAGCCATTCCCTTAGCCCAGAATATTCTCCCATGATATGCAAGGCTGCATCCCTCAGCATCTTCAGGGCTTTGTTCAAAAGTCACATTCTCGGTGACATCTTTTAGGCATTTTATGCAAAATTAAAATCTCCACACCATACCTTCCCAGCCTACCTCCCCTACCTTATTTTTCTCTATGTGATTTATCTCCATTTGATTCATCTGTTCATTATGTACTGGCCCCTCACTAGAATGTAAGCTCCACGGGGAAAGGATTTTTCTCTGTTTTATTCATTACTATACCTGTAGTACCTAGATAAGTCCTGACACAGAGGAGGAATTCGATATGTAATTGTTCTATAAAAGTTTAACAAATTGTAATATTGTTCTACCCCTTGTGAGGTGAGGTTCTTTGTACAAAGTATGTGACTGCTCTGATGCTGTTATTTATACGAAAGAGGGTAATAGTAGTACTTTTGTCACTAGGTATTGTTAGGAATGATTGAAAACCAGAACAAAGATAAATTGAAGGACTGGAATGTGCCTATCTCAAGGTCTGCAAAGAACCTGCCTCTTATACAACAGGTTCCAGGAAATGGGCTTCTAAAAATATTCCTGCACCATGAAACTAGGACCAAGGCTGCATCTTCCAGGCTCTGATGTCAGACCACAGTGAGCAACTCAGCTTTTCTACTTAACTAACAATGTCATTTTGGAACAATGTGATTTGTCTCCTTGCACCTCATTTGCCTACCTATAAAGTGGGCTATAATAAAAACTATCTCAATGAGGTAAAACACACAAAGATAGCTGAAACAGGCCCTGGCTCATATAAGCTTAGTAAATGCTGGTGATGTTGAGGATAACGATGAGGACCCCCTAAGAGGGCCTCTGAGCAGGAGGTGCTGGCCCAGCCTTGGAATCCTCTGGTCCCTGGCCTTTTAGAGGAGAGTAGGTTCCTGAGCAGGTCAGACCTGAGCAGGTTAATGTGCAACAGTCTCTCTCCCTGTCTTTTTTTTTCTTCTTCTTCTTCTTTTTAGCATGAATCTATCCTAACACCTCTCATTATCCACTTCATCAGTCTCAAACCGTCAGCTAATTGCACTCCCCGTCAGCCCCCTCCTCACTGCCTCTTCACCAAGCTCAATAACACACAGCTGCCTCCCTGTTTGGGGCTCCACTAGGGAGTTATAAACAAAATGTTGCAGGCAAAACCCCAGCTGCCTTCTCTGGGGTCCCTTTCTCCCATTGACCCCCC
>VMDO01040107.1:0-12180 GCA_007922755.1 Pedetes capensis
CTGCACATGTAGGTGAGCTCAGTTGCCCCTGGCAGCCTCTTACCTTCTTGCTGGACCCAGCTGGTGCCCCACGTGCCTGAGAAAGTGCAGATGCCAGGGCAGAGAGGGCTCTGTCGAGCTCTGGCTGATAACCCAGGGGAGAGACACTACCGGTGCAGCCTGGAGAAGGGGACAGAAGAGTGGCATCCGAACTCAATCACCCCAGCCTGCCTGACCCCAGCCCTGTGTTCCTGGCTTGGTGTGAGGTTCAGCATATGCCTCTCAACCTTCTAATTCTATTTTCCCTCACGTGCAGTGCCCAGTCCTCCTCCGTCTTGCTGAGACGGCCACTCTGCCATGTTAGGTGATGGAGACAGAGCCTCGATCACACAGAATGGGGCCTCCTGCACTCAACCTCTCCCTTGCTCTGCATCTCTGCTTCTTACTGTGCTTAATTCCCAGTGTCCACAGATTGGCTCGTCCCTTGTGCTCACCTCTCCTCAGCTTCTTTCCCTTATTCCTGCTTCTCCCTTCTGCTGGGCCTGCCACACACCCCGTGCCCCATCTGTCCCCCACGCCTGATGGTGCCACACACGGCTTGGCCTCCTGGGGCTCAGCAGGGAGAGTGTGGAATTCTGCCCAGGATGGCTTTCAGGGGAGACAGAGCACATTAACAGCGTTTTACTTTGTGTGATAGAATCTCATCATGTCCTGTTTTATTTTTCCCTGGGGAAAAAGGTCCCTCACTAAGAAGAAAGCTGACCCCTGCCTGGCAGTGGGTGATGGCCCAGCAGGAGGCGAGCTTCACTCTGCCTGCACCCCTGCCCTCCTCGTGAGCACACAGAGGGACCTGCTGTCATCAGGACATGGAGCGACACGGTTTCTCTTAGGTGGCTTTCAGAGGAATACGGCCGTCTAGGTCCTCCTCCTCCTCACCATCACTGGCCACCTGTCCCAGCCCAGGAGTGTCCTAACCAGAAGTCCGAGAAGGCAAACTGGTGTGGAGAGAAGGGCATGGAAACCTCGGCCCCTACTGTGAGGTCAGACAGGGTCTGCAGGGTTTCTGGTGTATGCCTGACCTGGTCCTCATGTCCCCTCCCCAGGGCCAGGATCTTGAGGGACAGGGGTCATGAACAGAGTGACCCATGGACAGACTCATGCAAAAAGTGACCCAAGCACAGGGACCTCCACCCACACGCATTAGCAATGGACCCTCTCCTTCCTGTTCCCATGAAGGGCGACTTCCCTGAGGACAGAGGATGAGGCCTGGCCAGCCCATCTGCCCACAAGGGCCCAGAGCGCCTGCGCAGGCCTGAGGCTGGGCACTCGTGGCTGGAGCCACAGCTGAGTGAGGGTCTCTACAGGGGAGTGAAATCCTCCCTCAGCTGGAGTCCGGCGGGCAGGGAGCGTGGGCAGAGGGGGGCTCCTGGGCTGGCCCCCGGGCATCCTCTGGCCTCTTTGAGCCTCAGTTTCCTCCACAAAGAGAGGGTACTAGTGTCACTCATACTGTCCTGTAACATTTGTATGGGTCAAGTGGGGTGACGCTTGTCCTGTGTGGACAACAGCACTCAGGGGGATGTGGAGGACACAGCCTTGGAGACACTGGGGTCCCAGAGTCCTGCCCCAGACAAGAGGAATGGGCAGGGCCTCCTCTGTCAGACGCATTGCGCTGGTCTTCTCCCAGGGGCTCCTAGGGCCCTGGAGATGCTTACAAAGTGGGGGGCTATGACCCCTTATCTGGCTCACCCTGCTGGTCATGCCCAAGGGCCTGGGCCCAGGGCTGTGTTCTGAGACCCACACTGAGGTCACATGAGGATGAAGGGGGGCGGTCCCCGCAGTCCCGCCCCGCCCCGCCCTGCCCAGGGCTGCCTCTGACCTGGAGCCAGCTGCCAGGGCGCCTTTGGAGAAGCTGCAAGGTGGCCCCGCTGCGGCGCCCCACTGTGCCCCGTGTCTGTTCGCTCAGTGACATTGGCCCCCTTCTTAGGGTGTTCGCCCCTTTCCAGAGCTGGCAGTCCTGTTGAGCTGAGGTTCTGCAGCAGGTCCTAGAAGAACTGGGACTGTGTCACCTCACGGTGTTGGGTCCCTCTGGACGCAGGCAGGGCTGATCCCCAGGGGTGTCTGTGAGGGAGGCTGACCTGGAGCCCCCGAAGCTGCTGCCCGGTGGCACTGTAGAAGGCCAGCGCGTCCCTCCTGTGCCTGCTCAGCTGCGCCGCCACGTGCAGGCTCTGGTCCTCCAGCTTGTCGTAGAGCATGCGCACACTGAAGTCCTCCAGGGTCTGGGCCTGGGGCGGCAACCCTGTGGGCCAAGCCATGGAGTGAGGCTTGGGGTGAGCAGCAGCCAGGAGCAGGGGGGACAGGGGCAGGGGCTCCCTCCCTGACCCTGTGGAGGCTGGGCAGAGGGAGGCCACCTGCTCAGGATGCCAGCTGCCTCCTCCCAGCCCGGGGCAGTGCTTCAGAGGGCAGGAGGAGGCCGGATGTGTGGGGGAGAAGGAGGCCTGAGGGAGGAAGAAGGAGGGGCCTCAGGGGGAACCTGCTTTGTACAGCCCTGACTGACCAGGGCTTCGGCCGCCAGAGCTGTCAATGGGCACTGCTTCCCAGCCTTGCTGAGGGTGGGTCCCTGTTCTCAATAGCCTTCCCGCAAGGCTGTGTGTCGGGTCCTCTCAGGCCTCCTTTGACGCTCTACTTCTGCCCTTCCCTTCAACCCCTTCTCTGAGTCTGGCATCCCACAGCCACCCTGTAGTGCCCTCCATCTGGCCCCCTGCTCTGTGGACTCATGCCCAGCTGGGTTCTCTAGTGTCCTCTCTGCTGGTGCCCGGTGGCACCCAGCTCTGCGTTTGACAAGTGCTTGTTGGGCTGAGGTGTCCCCGGCTAGGGAACCTGATCAGGCCAGCTTTAGGAGGGGAGGATCAGGACGAATCCATCCAGGCTGCTGCCCTTTGACCCCAATGGGCTCTCACAGGGCCTGCAGGGACATCCGAGGCCCCTGGACCTCCTCTCTCCAACCCACTCTGCTGTTCAGGAAGGAGATGTGAGTCAGGGAGGCCCCTCCCCAATCTCAGTGTGCAAAGTGATGAAAAAACAAAAGCACTGTCTGCCAGAATTCTGCATCCAGCAGCATTGTCCTCCAAAAGGGAGGGAGCAGGGAAGACATTTCAGAGAAACAAAGACAGAGGGGCCTTGTCACCGCAGGACCTGGCCCACTAGGTAACATGAAAGGACCCTGGACAGGAACTTGAAGCTGGAGGAAGAAAGGAAGATCTTAATATTGGTAAGTACACAGACAATTGTATAGGACGGGATTAGGGGAAAAAGAACTGTTTGGAACTCCACATTTAAAGCTGTACATGATTTGAGAAGTACATTAAAAATTCTCAGACAGCTCATATTATTGCAACATTGGTTTGTAATTTCATATTTTGTTTCTACATAATTGGAAGAGGCATTTAAAAGAATTGCTAGTTTATGTTTTCTGGCATGGAGTATATAAAGATACAATTTTATGATATTGACAATGGGAAAGGTTGGGGACAGAGCTGTAAGGAGCAGAGTTTTGTATGTTGTTGAGGTTAAGTTGGCTGAAAATCAGACTGCGGTTTTAGAAGTTCAGAACGTTAAAGGTAATTCCTACGGTAACCTCAGAGCTCAGAGCTGTAGAAGGGATATACACAGAGGAAGTGGAAAGTAATGTAAACATTGCATGACAAAAAACAGCAACTACATACGAAAGAGCCTGTAGCTGTAGAGCTAGAGCCCTGTGGCATCTGATCCCATCAGATCTCGTGACCTAAGCAGGGTCAGGCCTGGTTAGTACTTGGATGGAAGACACCTGGGAATACCAGGTACTGTAGGCTTGGGAGACAGACCCAGCAACCCACTCCCAAAAATCAATCTGCCACTGAAAACCCCATGAACAGCAGAGAAGCACTGACAATAGTGTTTCACCTGTTGTACGTAGGGTCACTGTGAGTCGGATACTGCCTCAAAGGCACCTAACAACAACAACAACACATACAAAGGAAGACAGTGGTGCAGGAAATAGGAGAACAGCAAAATGACAGCAGTGAGTTCTTCCTCATGCGTAATTATGTGTAAGTGGATGAAACTCTCCATTTAAAAGCTAGAAATTGGCCAAATGGATAAAAACCCTATGATCCATCTCCATGTTGCCTAAAAGAGTCACTTTAAATCCAAAGACAAAAATAGATTGGAAGTGAAAGAATGGAAAAAATACCCTATGCCAAAACCAAAGTAAACAGGAGTGTACACACTAATATCAGACATAACAGACTTTAACTCAAAATAGCTTATGAAAGACAAAGGACATTATATATGAACAGAAGGTTTAATATAGCAAAAAGATGTAACAATTTTGAACATGTATTCACATAATGACAGACCACCAAAATCTGAAGAGAAACTGGCATAATTGAAGGGGGAAATGGGCAATTAGTGGTTGGAGTCTTTCACACCCTGTGCCCAGGAATGGACAGAGCCAGAGAAGAGATAAGTCAGGATGCAGCAGACTTGAACAACACACTAAAGCCACAGGTCTAACAAGCACCTGCAACATTACCCACCAACTGCATATGTGTGCTTCTAAAACACCCACGGGACATTTCCCAGAAGAGACTGATTAAATTTAATAGATTTAAAAGGAGAGCTGTCATGAAAAGTTTTTTCTCGGACCACAATGGGATGATGTGAGAAGTCAGAAATAAAAAGTGAAAGTGGAAAATAGAAAACAAAAATCTTTATTGCAGCACTGGGTGTTGAATCCAGAACCTCACACATGCTAGGCAAGTGCTCTACCACTGAGCTGCACCCCCAGCCCCTTTTTATTTTGAGATGGGGTCTTGTTAAGTTGTGCAGGCTGCTTCTGTCCTCGAACTCATGATCCTCCTGTCTCATTTTCCTGAGTTGCTAGGATGACACACATGTGCCATGGCACCCAGCTAAATTGTGGAAACACACTTCTAACCAATGAATTCAAAAAGAAATCACAAAGTGAGAAAATAGAGAGGAGTGAAGATGACAATACAAAAACAGCCGGGCACGGCGGCGCACACCTATAATCTCAGCAACTCAGGAGGCAGAGGCAGGAGGATTGCAAGTTTGAGACCAGAGGCAGTCTGTGTAACTTAGCAAGACCCTGTCTCAAAAAGTAAAAAAAGGGTCTGGGGTGCAGTTTAGTGGTACAGGACTTGCAAAGCATGCAAGCCCAAGGCCCTGGGTTCAACCCCCAGTACTGCAAAATAAATAAATAAATAAATAAAAACCAAAAAGCACCTACCAAAATGGATGGGACTCAGAGAACTCAGTGCTTAGGGAGGGAACTTATAGCTATAAATGCATATATTTAAAAAAAATAGATATCTCTAGGAACAACCTAACTTTACAGCTTAAGGAGCGAGAAAAAAAAAATACTTAAAGCTAGCAAAAGGAAGGAAATAACAAAGATTAGAGCAGGAATAAAAGAAATGAAGAATAGAAAAGCAATAGAGAAAATCAATGAAATAAAAAATTGGTTCTTTGGAAAGAGCAACATAATATACAAAGGTTTGGCTAAATTAGATAGGAAAAAAAGAGAGAAGGCTCAAACTCCTAAGGTAAGAAAAGAAAAAATGGGGGTATTAACACCAATTCCTCAGGAATGAGAAGGATTGTAAGAGTACTGTGAACAACTTTATGCAAACAACCTGGACAACCCAGGTGAAACAGACAAATTCCCAGAAGCATAAAACCTACCAAGATTAACTTATGGAGAAATAGAAAATCTGATCACACTCAAAACTGGTAAGGGACTAAGTGTCCAGAAAGAAACTCTCGTGTATTTGGTCAAATGATTTTCAACAAGGTTTCCAACACTATTCAGAGGGGGAAGAACAGTCTTTTCAACCAGTGGTACTGGGAAACCTGGGTATCCACATGCAAAAGAATGAATCTGCACAATTACTTAATGGTATTTACAAAATTAAAAGCAAGATGTCCTAAAAACCTAAAAATAGGATTGAAAACAATAAAATCCTCAGAAGAAAATTAGGGCAAAAACAAGACCATGACTTCTTGGATTCGATGCTAAAGACATAGTAAAAGAAAAAAAATAGACAACTTGGACTTTGTGTAAACTAAAAAGAAATTGTGCCTCAAAGACAGTAAGGGCTGGGAAGGGAGCTCAGTGGCAGAGCACATGCTTAGCACACACAAGGCCCTGGGTTGGTGTCAGCTCCAAAAACAAAACAAAACAAACAAACAAATAAAGACACTGGGAGTATCCCATGTGTGTTCTTTCTCCTCTGCTGGACTATAGACCCTTAAGGGTAAGGTCTGTGCCTGAGTTATCCTCATAGGTCCTATGGTTCTTGCCAAAAAAATACCCCTTGAATGAATGAATAAAAGGACACTATAAACAGATTTTAAAAGGCAACCTACAGAATTGGGGAAAATATTTGCAAATCATGTATGTGATCATGGATTAACATCCAGAATGCACAGAGAAAGTATAAAACTCAACCACAGTGGCAAAACAACCTGATTCAAAAGTGAACAAAGGAGTTGACTGGACATTTGTCCAAGGAAGATTTACACACGCAATAAGCACATGAGGAGATGCTTGGATCCTTAGTCATGAGGGAAATGCAGTGAACCCGCAGTGAGACACCACCTCAAGCCCATTAGAAGGGCTCTATCAGCAAAGCCAGGAAACAAGTCTTGGCAGGATGTGTGGCACCTAGAACCCCAAACAGGGGCAGGTGCCCCTCCCAGAAGTCTCCTAGCCAGGCACTCTGTTCCCAATTCCTTCTTGCAGTCAGTGACAAGAGCTGTGACCCACGAGGACATGTGGGTGAGGGAGTTGGGGGTCTCCCAGGTCATCCTGCTCAGGAGGGACTGGCAGGCATGTGACAGACCCCACAGAACAGTCCTCATTCCTGCCCTCGAGGTGAGCAAGGGCAAGTTGGCCTCGGCTGTGGAAGAACTGACCGGCACAGGAAGGATCAGACAGTCTTGCCTCATACCCAGTGCTGCTCTCTCTCCACACCCCACCAGCTGAGGACCTTCAGCAAGCCACTCACACGTCCTGGGCCTCAATCTACAAAATGCGGACACCACTTGGAAATGCCCACTTGCCAGGAATGGTGTGAGGCTCTGATGGATACTGGACAAGTCTCATGGCCATCTGTGCTATGGGCACATGAGGCTGCTGTACCCAGCTGGTGTCCAGAAGGTGGGCCTGGTGCAGGTGTGTGTGTGGGGCAGCCAGGAAGAGCCTCATTGCAACCAAGAGTGGTACCTGTGCCCTGAGTCGTGGGCTTCTCCCTGGAGTCCACTCCTTCCCCAGATCCCCAAGGACCAAGGTCTTCAGAGAACAGGACGCTGGAAGGAAGAGCCGGCCTCGGGGTGCTGACACGTACCTGTGCACTGGACCCCGTGAGCCGCCACCTCACAGGTCAGCTCTGGCCGCGCTGTCTCCAGCCCACAGGGCCTGGCAGAGCTCAGCTGTGCCAGCCTCACAGGGAGAGGCCAGCGGGGCCACAGCAGCCCCAGGTGGGACTGGGCTGGGACAGGCGCATAGGGAAGGACCTACCTGTCCCTGAGGAGCACACACTTGGGGGGCACGGGAGGCCACCCCAGGCTCCTCCACCGAGCCCTCCAGGCCCTCTGGGGCACAGAGGGTCTCAGCAGGAGTCCCAGGCCCATGAGCAGTGCCGTGGCCAGGCCGGCAACCAGCAGCACCCCTGAAAGGCAGACAGGAGAGGTGCCCTCAGAACCTCACTGGCTGCCTGGAGTCCTGACGAGGGTCCCCTTCCTGCCCCTGGCTGTACCCTGCTCATCCCCTGCTGGGAGGCTCTGGGCTCACAGCCCTTCCTGTGCCCTGAGTGTCCCCAGGAGCCCAGGGCCTCTGCCTCTGAGCATTGGCTTTGGCAGGGCAGGTCCTCTGTGCCCGCTGGACGGGGCTTCTCCCTGTCCCCAGCCCCAGCCTGGAGCGCTCAGTGCAAACTGTGGACAGTGGGGATGGTGGGAAGGACCTGGGAAGCCCACGGCACAGGCTCTGGGTCTTCTACCCAGGACTCCAGGCAGGGTCCTGCTCCCAGTGGCCAGAGAGTGGGGGAAGGGAGGGGTGAGGCCACCCCACGTGGAGGAAATCAGGGTGCTTTGCCTGCAGCACTGCCCTTCCTATAGAAGGCCAAGCTCCACTGTGCCCAGTCCCTATGCCAGGTCCCTGTGCCCATCTGTCATCCTTAGGGTGATGCCCAGAGCCACAGAAGGGCCCTGCCACAAGGCACCTCCGCAGCCCCTCGGTCCTGGCTGCCTGGTTTGGATCAATACCTGTGATTGCTGCCCACTCTGGGCCCAGGGCCGGCAGCCTGCGCCTGAGGACGCCCAGCCTGCTGAGCTGGTCCGGGGAGAAGGGCTGCACCCGGGCCAGGCCGGGACCGCAGGCCGCCCCCTTCTCCTTCACCAGCACCACGGCGAGCCTCTCCTGCTGCCTGTTGTCTTGAAACACATATGTGCCTGGATGTAGGAACTGGTGCGCAAAGCTGAGGGAGTGACAGGCCAGAGTGTGGGGCGTCTGCCTGAAGGATTGCTCAGGCCAGGTTGAGCTTGGGCAGCCTGTAGCCAGGCCCTCACTCACACAGTGCCCCGCCCCCAGGGAGGCCCTGCTCACTGGCTCCTCCCACCTCCAGCTAGGAGGCCATCTTGCCCAGGGTCTCTTTGGCTTGGGCTGCAGGCTTTCTGTCCACCCATCCCCCACTGTATCCCCACTCCTGCAGCGCCCCTGTATATAGATCCTAGGCATCTCAGCTGAGTTACCTGGAGAGGTTGAGATGCGTCTCTCTCACCAGGTGGCCCAGTCTCCTGAAGGCCCCAAAATCCCAGTGGAGGTTGCTGTTGAGCAGATGCTGCCTCTGGTACACAGGGTAGTGACTGGCTGAGCGACCTGAGTGACATAAACAGCTGCCTGAGCCCCAGGCCTGGACAGCCCAGAGGCAGGAGCCCAGCACCCAGGCCTTAGGTGAACAGGCAGAACCAAGACATGGGTTCAGTGAAAAGATGGGTTTCACCAGTCCTGCATGGGATGGTGCATTTAGCCATATTGGGGTCACAGAGCCCTCTTCCCCCTGCCTATGGAGAGTCCTCCAGGGCTGAATGCTCTGAGCAAGGACACCAGGCCCTGTGTGGACCCTGGTTTGATGGTGTGTCATGATAGACATGGGATGGTCATCATGGTAACAGCAGGTGCTCAATACAGGGTGGGGGTGGGGCTGAGTGGTGGACTGGCCTGTGGCAGAAACACAGGTGGCCCCTCCAGGATGGGCTCCAAGTGTGGAGGAGGGGAGCCCGCTGGATCCTCTCACAGACACTGGCATCAAGGCTCAGAGTGGATGGGATGCCCAGGTCCCAGCATGGCTGGGAGACCAGGGTGTGAATCCCACCGGAGCTCATTTCCCAGACTCATTTTCCTCTTTGACCCCCATCACCCTGCGTCCTGGGGCTCCTGCCTCAGGGCTGCTTCCCCTTTGTTCCTGTCCCCACTTCAGGCAGCCCAGCAGCCTGAGGACAAACTGCATCCCCGGGAGGGAGATGTCTGCCCAGCAGAGCAGCCCCCTGGGGGAGGGAGGGGCTGAGGTTGACTGAGGACCAGTGCTCAGTGAGGAGGACGCGCAGGAGGGTGGAGGGGTGAGGCCAGGGCCAAGAGGGATCAGGTGCCTCCTCTGTCAACAGGGGGCAGTCTGTGCAAGAAGATCAGGCCTGCTCTGGGGGCTCTCAGGGGTGGGGACAGGCTTCAGTTCATCTGTGGGCAGCATTGTCCCAGAGGGAGGGGCTGCAGTGCTTCAGGCCTGGCTGATGACTGAGGCACAGCTTTGGAGGAGGTCATAGGAGAACCAGGGCCCTAGGGTGGATAGAGCACAGCCTCCCTTCCTGAATCCCCCCATTCCCCAAGGCACAGAGATCGCTCAGGCCCTGGATGCAGGGGGAGTCAGAGAATGTTGGAGCTGGGACATTGGCTCTGCTCTTGTAGGTAAGGAGACTGAGGCCCAGGGTGCAGTGAGCAGGGGCTGAGAGCCCAGGACAGCAGAAGCCGGTGGCTCTCCCGCTGCAGAGGTGAGGTCTGCACAGGTCCCGTGTGCGGGCTGAGGGGCAGACAGCCAGGACTGGCAGTGAGAGCAGGCCCGGCTCTTGGGGTGGCACTCACTGTGGGGAAGAAGATGGAGCTGGAAGAGGACCACGTCTCCTGCTGCCAGGCAGACCACTGGGTTTGGAATCTGGGGATCGATGTTGGGGTGCTCCAGGGCTGAGGTCCCATCCTGCCTCTGCAGCCTGGGTCTGGGTGCAGGAGTGCCTGGGAGAGTTGGGCCAGGTATGTGGAGGCCCTGGGCCTGGCTGGGAGGCCCCTGATCACCTGTCAGCCCCAGCTGGCTTCTCCCTGGAGGAGTAGGCCCATCCCTGGGGACCTCTCTGTGCAAAGGTCCTCCTCTGGGGCCATCTGGGCCTCTGCCTCACTCTTGGCTCCCAACACCCATGGACCCAGTGAGAGGTTTATGAGGGGCCACCACTGGGCCACAGAGGGCCCCTGCCTTGCCCCCCCTGGAAGAACACAGCCCCACCCTGCTCCCTGCCCACCCTCCTTGGAACCCTGGCTGGCCTCCCCTTGTCTGCTCACCATGGAAGAAGGAGCTGAGCATGTCCACTCTGGAGATGATGAAGCCAAAGGTGCCATTGGGGCCAAACTTTACCAAGTGGACCCTGGCTGTCCCTGGGAAGGGCTGGTCAGGGCCCAGAGCATCTGGGATCTCCTGGGGCAATGCAGCAGGTGCTGAGGTAGGTTAGAGTGGGGAGAAGGATGACAAGAGTCCACACCAGCCCTGGGGTGCTTGGGGCTCAGTCACGTGGCCTCCACCTCTTTCCAGGGTCTCCTTCCTCACAGACAGCTACCCTGAGCCTGACCGCACTGACAGGCCTCCTGAGCCCTAGACTCTTAACCTCTTTAGAAAGCGCCCAGACCCACAGCACCTTCTGCTGGGTCACTTGCTCCTTCTTCCCTCTCCCTGCAAGTGTCCCGTGTGGAGACCAATGGACACCTCTCCCTCTTGCCCCAGTTCTGCTATCCCCTTCTGGGTCAGGGTGCCTTGTGGCCCACCAGTGTCAGCAGAGAGAACTTTCTGGCCAACAGCCAGCAGACTAGCCCCAGGCCCTGACTCACACCCCTCCCACATGGAGGCAGCGCCAAGGCCTGGAGATGGCCATGGCTGACACGGTGGTGGCCACGGCCTGGTCCTGCCCTTGTGCATGGCCAGAAGTCTTTTCCTGCAGGCCTGACACCATGTGACCATGCTGAGTGATCTCTGGTCCCTGAGTCTCACCTCCCATGCCGTAAAGTGACATCAGTGCTTTCTAAGGTCCCTCTGACATTCAGACTGGACAGAGGACGCTGATGTAAGAAGAGGACAGATTCAGTCCTTCTTCCTTCCCTCAGCCCACAGAGGGTGAGGCCCGCAGACAGCAAGCCCAGGCAGGGAAGTCCATAGCCAAATGGGCTTCCCTCCACTGCCTGGGTTCTTTCCACTCGGTGCCTGATTTCTCTGCAGCCATGGATCCCGGTGGCCTCATCCCTCCCACCCCAGCCTTCCCCGAGTGGGCTCACCCTCTGAACACTGTCCCCAGCCTCACTCTTCACGATGAGCATCAGCTTCCGGCCAGGGCCCCAGGACAGGGAGAGCTGGGGAGCCCTGGCCAGACACTGGGCGTCACAGAGCTCTTCTGCTGAGACGTAGCCCCAGCACCTGCAGCTGCGGGAGAGGAGAGTGGGGAGGCTGCCCGAGGGGCTCAGAGCAGCTGTGCCAGCCCCTGAAGCCTCCCAGTCAGCACAGCCTCCTCAGGAAGGATGGGTGGGCTCTCAGCCTCCCCAAAGGGCGTGAGCTGTCTGCTTCCTACTGGGCCAGGGCTCTAGTGACAGGGGTCAGTGACACTGCCTCACAATGCAGGCCCCAGCCCTTGCCCCTGTGCTGCCAGGCCACAGGAGGCAGGGCGTCTCCTGGAATGGGTGATGAGGGGGGTGAGGAGCGGCCGATGCACTCAGAGCTGAGCAGCTGGGGAGAGAGCTGAGCAGCCTGGAAGGTTTCTGCTGGAGCAGAGGCCAGCGCTGAGTGGCTCCTCGGGAACGTGGGCCCAGGGTGGCCTCTGCAAGGAGCCTGCGCTGGG
>VMDO01040108.1:0-12183 GCA_007922755.1 Pedetes capensis
GAACCCAAGGACATATAGAAAAATACTATATAGTAAAAGATAGAGAAGACTTGGATGGGAAACTTAGATAGGAAGGGGGGAGGGGGGAAACATAGAGGAGGGTAAGGGGTAACCTATATGTATAATGCTTATCAAATTGCATATATGAAAATTGTCACAACGAAAAGCATGTCAAAATGAATCACATTATGATATACATCAAAAATTTCTAAAAAAAAAAAAAATTGGGCTGACAACAGAAAATATATGAAAAGATCACTATTACCAGTGGGGTGGGCAGGCAATGGGACATATGTGTACGGTTAAATGATTAATATTTTCTTTTTCCAGTCCTGTTAAGTTGTTCCTGTTACTTGTGATGGTGTTGGGTTATAAAGTGAAGGTTTAAATTTGAAGTCTTTTGGTAAAGAGGATCCCCAATAAAATGGCTCTCTTGAAAAAAAAAAAAAAGAAAAAGAAACCAGGGAGGCTATCCTAAAAGTAGCAAGGCAGAAATCCCAACTGACATTTAAAAGAAAACCTACTAAAATTACTGCAGACTTCTCCATATCAACACTGAAAGCTAGAAAGGCTTGGACACAGTTAATTCATGTCCTAAAAAAGAACAACTTCCAACCAAGAATACTATATCCAGCAAAATTATCTTTGAAAGTAGATGAGGAGTATAAGACATTCCATGATATTGACACATTCAAACAATTTGCAACCACCAAACCAGCCCTGGAGAGGATTGTAAATCAATTATCACATCCAGGAGAGATAAGACAACTCTATATAGGAAACCAAAGACTTGGTTAGCTGAGATGAGTGTAATCCAAGGAACAAAGCAACCATGATTCATAAACCAGTAACATGTAATGATTGGATGCATAACAATAAATACTACTCAATAATCACTATTAACGTAAATGGTCTAAACTCACCAATTAAGAGAGAGAGTCTGGCTAATTGTATGACATAACATAAACCTTCAATATGCAGTATTCAAGAAACCCATCTAACTCATAAACACTGCAATAGACTGAGAATTAAGGCCCGGAAAACAATATACCAAGGGGAAAACAAAAAAAGCAGGTGTTGCAATTCTAATATCAGATAGATTAACTTTCAATCCAAAACTAATTAGAAGAGACAAAGAAGACACTACATTTTAGTAAATGGAACAATCAATCAGGAACCAATAATGCTCCTAAATATTTATGCCCAAAACACTGGAGCACCTAGCTTAATAAGACAAACTTTATAGAATATAAAGAACTTTATTGGACCAGACACAATAATAATGGGAAACTTCAATACCTCACTTTTGTCAAGAATCAGGTCATCAAAACAAAAAATCAACATTGAACTAATCTTCACCCTAAACCAGTTGGATCTCACAGATATATACAGAATATTTCATGCACACAATGAGGAATACACATTCTTATCAGTTTGACATGGAACATTTTCTAAGATAGATCATATGCTAGTCCACAAGAATTCCCTCAACAAATATTTAAAAAGTAGAAATTATCCCATTCCTTATCAGATGATAATGGGATAAAACTGGAGCTCAAGAGCAAGAATAATTCCAGAAATTTTACAAACTCATGGAGACTAAATAATACACTGCTGAATGACCAATGGGTTGTTGATGAAATCAAAATGGAATTTTAAAAATTCCTGCAATCAAATGATGATGAAAACACATCCTAGCAAAACATATGGGATACAGCAAAGGCAGTTTTAAGAGGGAAGTTTATAGCATTAAGAGCCGTCATCAATCAGGTAGAGAAGAACCAAATAAATGACCTAAGGACGCACCTTAAGACACTAGAAATCCAACAACAAATCAATCTAAAAGGAGCATGCCAAAAGAAATTACAAGAATAAAGGGAGAAATATCTCAATTAGAATCTAAAAAGATAATTCAAAAAAGTAATATGACTAAGCTGGTTCTTTGAAAAGATTAATAAAATAGACACTCCTCTGGCCAACCTCATCAAAAATACAAAGGAAAAAAATTAACACAGTAAGGATTAGAAAGGAAAACGGGTCCATAACCACCAACTACAATGAAATAGAGAAAATTGTCAGGGATTACTATGAGAGAGTGTATCCCCAAAAATATGAAAATACAGAAGAAATGAGTAAATTTATTAACACATGTGACTTACCAAAGCTAACCCCAGAATACATAAGTGACCTAAACAAGCCCATTACATATACTGAAATAGAAAAGGTAATAAAAAGTCTCCCAACAAAGAAGAGCTCAGGTCTTGATGGGTTCATAGCAGAATTTTAACAAACTTTCAAAGAAGATAAAATACCTGTCTTCCTGAAATTATTCCAAAAAGTAGAAAAGGAAGGAACACTCCCAAATTCATTCTATGAAGCTACCATCACCCTGATACATAAACCAGGAAAAGATTCATCTAAGATAGAGAATTATAGACCCATCTCCCTTATGAATATAGATGCAAAAATCCTTCACAAAATCCTGGCAAGCCAAATCCAACAACATATTAAAAATATTATTCACCATGACCAAGTGGGATTTATTCTATACATGCAAAGCTGGTTTAACATATGGAAATCAATTAATGTAATGTAACATACCAAGAAACTACTAAACAAAAACCACATGATCATCTCAATTGATGCAGAAAAGGCCTTCGACAAAAGGCAACACCTTTTCATGATAAAAACCCTGGAGAAGATAGGTATAACAGGCAAATACCTTATCATCATAAAAGTCATCCATGACAAACCCACAGCCAACATTATATTAAATAGAGAAAAACTGAAACCATTTCCTCTTAGATCTGGAACAAGGCAAGGATGTCTACTTTCTCCTATTCTATTTACCATTGTAATTGAAGTCCTTACCAGGGCAATCAGACAAGAGAAAGAAATCAATGAAGAGATCAAACTATACTTATTTGCAGATGATATGATTCTATATCTAAAAGACCCCAAAACCTTATCAAGGAAACTTTTAGATCTAATCAACTCCTTCAGCAAAGTGGAAGGATATAAAATCAACACACAAAAATCAATACCTTTTCATTACACCAATGTAACCAGGAAGAGAAGGAAATTACAGAAAAAATACCTTTCATGACAGCCCACCTGAAAATTAAGCACCTTGGAATGAATCTAACCAAAGACCACTCAGATCTCTACAAGGAAAATTTCAAAGCACTAAAGAAAGAAATAGCAGAGGATATTAAAAACTGGAAGGACCTTCCCTGCTCCTGGATAGGGAGAATCAATTTAGTAAAAATGGCTATCCTAACAAAAGCAATTTATAGATTTAATGCACTCCTCATTAAAATTCCATTGACTGACTTTATAGAAATAGAAAACACAATACAAAACTTCATATGGAATCACAAAAGACCACATATAGCCAAAAGACTCAAGGTGCAAAACTAGTGCAGGTGGAATCACAACCCCTGACTTTAAGCTATACTAGGTGGCAGAAACAGCTTGGTACTGGCACAAAAATAAGCCTGAAGACGTGTGGAACAGAATAGAAGATCCAGAAATACCTCAACACACCTACGGCCACCTAATTTTCAACAAAGGAGCAAAGCAAGTAAACTGGAAAAAGGATTGTTGTTGTTGTTGTTAGGTGCCGTCGGGTCGGTATCAGACTCATAGCGACCCTCTGTGCAACAGGGGAAACACTATTGTCAGTGCTTCTCTGCTGTTCATAGGGTTTTCAATGGCAGATTGATTTTTGGGAGGGGGTTGCCAGGGCCTTCTCCCAAGCCTACAGCTTCTCATGTTCCCAGGCAGTCTCCCATCCAGGTACTAACCAGGCCCAACTCTGCTTAGCTTCAGAGATCTGACGGAATGGAATGCCACAGGGCTACAGCTGCAGGTGGAAAAAGGATAGCCTTTTCAATAAATGGTGCTGGGAAACATGGACATCCACTTGCAGAAAAATGAAAACCGACCTATATCTCTCAATATGCATGAGAGTTAACTCAAAATGGATAAAAGCCAGACACAGTGGTACACGCCTATAATCCCAGCAGCTTGGGAGGTGGAGGCAGGAGAATCACAAGTTCGAGACCAGAGGAAGTCTGCATAACTTAGTGAGACCCTGTCTCAAAAAGTAAAATAAATGGGCTGGGGGTGCAACTCAGTGGTCCAGCACTTGCACAGCATGAGGCCTTGGGTTCAACCCCCAGTACCAAAAAAAAAAAAAAAGGATAAAAGATCTCAACATAAAACCAGAAACTTTAAAACTTATAGAAGGCAAGATAGGCAAAACACTCCATCATATAGGCATAGGAAAGTAGGAAAGTATTTAATTAATAGGACTCCAATTGCTCAAGAAATTGCAACAACAATAGATAAATGTGATTACATGAAATTAAAAAGCTTCTGTACAGCAAAGGAAACAATTCACAGAGTCAAGGAAATCCCCACTGAATGGGAAAAAAATTTTTGCACCCTATATATCAGACAAAGGTCTTATTACTGGAACTTATAAAGAACTTAAGAAAAAAATACCTAAGAAAACAAATAACCCAATATACAAATGGGTAAAGGAACTGAATAGACAGTTCTCAAATGAAGAGAGCCATAAAGCCATGAAACTCATGAAAAAATGCTCAATATCCCTAGCCATTACAGAAATGCAAATTAAAACAACTCTGAGATTCCACCTTACACCCGTATGAATGCCCAAGATCTATAAAACAAATAACAACAAATGCTGACGACACTGCAGAGAAAAGGGAACACTCTTACATTGTTGGTGGAGCTGTAAATTGGTCCAACCACTGTGGAAATCAATATGGAGATATCTTAAAAAACTAAAAATAGATCTACCATGTGACCCAGCTATAACACTATTGGGAATTTACCCAAAGGGAGATGGGTCATCATACCACAGAGACACCTGCATCTCCATGTTCAATGCTGCACTTTTCACAATAGCAAGGATATGGAAGCAACCAAAGTGCCCATCAATAGAAGAATGGATAAAAAACTATGGTACACATACACAATAGAATACAACTCAGCAATCAAAAAAATGAAATAATGCCATTTGCAGCAAAATGGATGGAATTGGAGAAAATTATTTTAAGTGAATGAACACAAGCTCAGAAAGAGAAACACCACATGTTCTCACTCATATGTGGGAGCTGAATCAAAATTATAAGAAGGAAAAAATCCTATGCAGAGGTCAGAACATAATAAAAAAAAAAAAAGCTAAAGTCAACCTAGCAGAGAAGGCACATTTTGGGGAACACAAAAGAAGGAGGGAGATATCTAGTAAAAGGAGGAAATCCTGGGAGAGGAGAGGGAGGAGAGGAGGAAGGAGGAGAGAGGAATGGGGAAGGGGGTGACCTCAAGGTTAACAGGCAAAAGGAGGAAATCTAGCAAAAGGAGGAAATCCTGGGAGAGAAGAGTAGGGAGAGGAAGGAGGAGGAGAGAGGAATGGGGGAGGGGTGACCTCAAGGTGAACAGGCCAACTATAATAATCCTGGAAATAATTATAATAACACCAATAATACCAAAGAATGGTAACAATATAGATAGACTAGAAAATTCATGTAATAGTACTGACAATGTAAAAAGAAAGTCCACTACAGAAAAAGTTTCTGTCTTAAACATAATTGGAACCCAAGGTTATATAGAAAAATATTACCATAAAAAGACAAGGAAATGGAAGAGAAGTCTTTGGGAGGGTGGGATAGGGGAAGGAAGCACACAAGAGGGTAAGGGGGAACTTATCTGTGTAATGTACGACAAAATGCATATATGGAAATGTCACAATGAAAAGCATGTCAGAATGAATCACATTAAGGTGTATATTAAAATTTTCCAATAAAGTTATATTCTGAGATTCCACTCAACTCCAGTAAGAATGGCCAAAATCAACAAAACAAATAATAAGAAATGCTGGTGAAGATATGAAGAAAAAGGACCCTTCTTACCCTGTTGGTGGGATTGTAAATAGGTTCAACCACTTTGAAAATCAATATGGAGATACCTCAGAAAACCAAAAGTAGAACTGCCATATGACCCAGCTATATCACTACTGGGCATATACCCAAAGGGAGAGGAGTCATCATACCACAGAGACACCTGTGTCTGCATATTCAATGTAGCACTCTTCACAATATCAAGGATATGGAACCACCCAAGGTGCCCATCAACAGAAGAATGGATTAAAAAATATGGTACATAGACACAATGGAATACTACTCAGCAATAAAGAAAATGAAATAATGTCATTTGAAGCAAAATGGATGGAACTGGAGAATATCATCTTAAGTGAAGGAACACAAGCTCACAAAGAGGAATACCATATGTTCTCACTCATATCTGGGAGGTGAATCTTACTGAAAGGAAGAAAAACCCTACATATAAATTGATATATAAAAATGCACAGTTAAACTTAGTGAATAAGGGATAATATAAAGAGTAGAAAGGAGGAAGGAGGGAACTAGCAGAGGGAAATGAAGATTGCAGAAGGTGGGATGGAGAGGAGAAACAATGTAGGGATATAAAGGGAGAGAGAATAATCTCAATGTAAACAATGCAACTTCATGAGTACATTGGAGAGATAAGGGAATATAACCCAAATATGCATATGAGTTTTACTACATGTTAGTAAAAATGTTCCATAAACTTTGTAAGTTGGCAAAAGTGTATCCAAAAATGATGTAATAGTTGCATATGGGAAAAAGCCAATGCTGTATTACTCTATACCCCACCATTTACCAATAAAGGGAGAAAAAAACACTTTGTGAAATAAACAGCAAAAGATAAAAGAAGAGTATCTGTTCCTCTCCACATATATTCCTTCCTCCAGTATCAGGGAGAGATTAGTTCTAGGACTTTTAGGGTTATTGAAATCTAATCATGCTTAAGTCCCTTAGGTAAAATGGTATAGTATTTATATATAATCTACACACATCCTTTCATATACTTTAAATGATCTCTAGATTACCTATAATACCTAATATAATATAAATGACATGCAAATAGTTGTTGTATTTTATGGTTTTAAGAATAATAAAATGAAAATGTATGTACATGTTCAGTACAAAAGCAAATTTTTAAAATATTTTTGCTCCATGGTTGGTTGAATTCACAGATGCAGAGGTCACAGATATGGAAAGCCTAAGACAGCATGTCTGACTAAGAGGAAAAACCTTAGAAAAGGGATCAAAAATTAATATGGATAAAACAAAAACCCACTACATTCTTTCCTTCACAAGAAAATTTTTATTTCTCAAACTAGGTTCCCTGTTATTTTCAGAGCCTTCCCACCTTCGAGTAAACCAAGACTGACAAAAGGTGAGCATGACACTGTTCTCCATGGTAGTTCTCCGTGATGGTAGTAAGCCATCCACTGGTCAACGTCAGCAGGGTCTCCCTGCTCACTTCCACACCGTCTCAACAGGCCTCCCCTATACTAGTGGAAAAAATGAGATCTCTGGGGCACAAGTCAACTGATGAATGTAGCAGAGTAAATCAGCTTCTAGACTGGAAATAAAATCCAGGAATTCTGTTGTTGTTAGGTGATGTCCAATTGCTGCTATTCATAGGGTTTTCAATGCCTAATTGTTTTTTGGGAGTCAGTTGCTGGGTCCTTCTCCCAAGCCTAGAGCACCTAGTGTTCCCCGGCAGTCTCCTATCTAAGTACTAACCAGGCCTGACCCTGCTTAGCCTCTGAGATCTGATGAGATCGGACACCACAGTGGTATGGCTGCTGGCCCAGGAACTCTACTCCCCACTTTTATCCAATTACTAAGAGTTATCCACTCACCACTTACCTGTTTTTAATTTTTTCTTATTTTTTTCCGTCTGAATAAACAAGCTCTAACACTAAGGTCTCAACACATGAGAACTATTTCATATGTAAACTGTGATACTTCAAGATCCCTAATTTCTGCATAAGAATATTTTAATACATTAGGCTCATAAATTCTCTCTCTGGGACTCTTTTGGGAAAAGGTGATTGTATATGGAGATCCAAAAACAGCCACTGGAAGGACAACTACACTCAAGTAAATTAAAAACCTTTGCTCTCAATTTTGAGGAACTACAAACCACCACAACCTAAACTATTCAGTAATAGTTTAACAAATATTTATCAAGTACCTACTATGGGTCAAGTTCTATGCTTGGCAAAGAAAACATACACACACACACATACACACACACACACACACACACACACACACACACACACACACACACACACACGGGGGGGCGGGATTCTTCACAACAGCTAAGGAAACCAGAGATTATACTGCCTAGGTATAGCAGAGAAATAGGAAAAGACTCAATAAAGAGGATAAGAAGGACAGTTTTACATTACCAATGTCATTTCTCCCCAAACTTCAGGCAGCTCTGTGTGGGATAAGGAGAGGGTAATGAGCACCAGACTTGGTCACAGACCTCTAAAACCAGGCCCACCCCTGTAAAAGTCAATGCAAAATGTTGTTACTAGGTGTGGTCAAGTCAGGTCTGACTCATAGTGACCCTACACACAGCACAATCAAACACAATCAGATACTGTACCAGACACACAATCTTGTTTATGTTTAAACCCATTGTTGCAGACACTGTGTCAGTCCATCTAGTTGAGGGTTTTCCTTTTTTTCATTGACCTGCCACTCTTCCAAACATGATGTCTTTCTGTAGGGATAAATTTGGAAAAAATATGTAAAAACCCCAAAACAGGCAAATCTGCATTTGAGGACTTAATATCTTGCCTAGAAATTTAAACAGGCAAAAGAGACTTCCAGAGACAAGCCAGGAACTTGCCCGGGGTTGCCTGAGTAAGGCAAACCCTCCACCCCCAGAAAAATTCCTCCACACTGTGATTGGCTATAACTACAAAACCTTTTGCAGACTCTCCCCTGCAACTGGATGATATTAGAACAAAGAATCCAAACACGATTGGTCAAGTGCCCTATATAAGCAGTTGTAGTTCCACAGCAAGTGGAATTGTTCTTCATATATGACCATCAAGAGGACTTGCCCCCTGCATTTCTCCAAAATATGACCATTGAGATCACAGACAACCAGATGGTGCACTCAAGGGTGACTCTACAAGCAAGGTGAGGATAGTATCTTGGCCCAGCACCTCGAGGCAGAAGCTGAGGATGGCCACCAGTCCCAGCACCAGAGGCAGAAGAGCTGCTGCTGGCCATGCAGTAGCAATTAGAACTGTATTTGCTTAGCTGTACACTTGGCTGGATTCCTCCACCCTTGTAAGGACAAAGGCAATAAAGAGCTGTATTTGTCTGTCCCTATAAAGGTAAAGCATCCTGAGGCTTTTCCTTCTTGACCTCCCATCTGCCAGCATTCCTGAGCCAAATAGCCAGCCCTTCTCCTGAGTGTCCCAGGTAACTATTATGTGCATGGTGCTTTCCGTCTGAACATCCGGGCTGGACTGGTGAGTGCCCCACATCTTTCTCCAGGGATTGGTCCCTTCTGACTACATGTGCAAAATACATAAGACAAAGTCTAGCCTTCCTTGCTACCAAGGAGCACTCTGGTTGGACTTCTTCTAAGACAGATCTATTGGTTCCTTTGACAGTCCACGGTATATTCAACAATCGTCTCCAGCAACATAATTCAAAAGCATCAATTCTCCTGTCTCCCTTGTTCAATGTCCAGTTTTCACATCCATATGATACAACTGAAAATATCATGGCATGAGTCAGGTGCACCTTCATCCTTCATCTTTACTTTTCAATACTCTAAAGAGATCTTTTGCCACAGCTTTTCCCAGAGCAATGGGTCTTTTGATTTCTTGACTGCTGCTTCCATCGGTGTCGATTTTAGAATCAAGTAAAGCAAAATCGTGGACAACCTCAATCTTTTCTCCATTTATCATGAAGTTGTATACTTACCCATTGTAAGGATTTGTGATCCTCTCGCCCCACCTTGCCAAGTCACTGGGACTACAGGCATGTGCCACAGCATCTGGTGTGTGTTCGTTCTCTTCCTCTCTCTCTCTCTCTCTCTCTCTCTCTCTCTCTCTCTCTCTCTCACTTTCTCTCTCTCTGTCTCCCTCCCTCCCTCCCTCTCTCCCTCTCTCCTTCCCTCTTTTACCTTTTAAATTGTTCCTTTTTTGTTTTTTTATATTTTACTCATTTATTTCTCTTTTTTAAATGTAATTTTTAACTTTTTTTCTTTTTTAGTTTTCATTTTTGTTTTTCACTGCCTATGTATCTGTTTCTATTTAATATAACTTTAGTATCATTTTTACCTTATTAAATTAAAAATAAATCCCTTAGGACTTTTGTTATTCCTCTTCTTATGTTTATGTAATTCTGTTTACACATTTTTTTCTTTATTGTGCAATCGAGGTTTTAATTATCTTCTGCTCTTTTCTCTCTCTCCCTAACATTCTTCTCCTTGCTTTTTCTTTTTCCTTTCTTTTGCTTAACACTTGCTGCTACTTTCTTTCCTTTCTCCTCCCCTGCTTTTATTTCAAGCAATTATTATTTTTAATTTCACCCTAAATAATTTGTAACTTCATAGCTTATTCTCCTTGTTGCCATTTTCAGTTCTACAGGCACTGGTGGTATAGTAGTTAGCCTTAATTGATTTTAAGTGTATATTATATCTAGTTTGGTTGGGTACTGGACCTGTTACAGTGATTTGTCTTCTCCTTTTGGAGTGGCAGTGGTGTTTGTGCTCAAGAGAAAAAGCCGCTCACTAAGAAATCCCCAAATAAAACTGAAAGGGATAACCTTCCAAGTCACAAAACAAAAACACAAGCAACATGAAAAAGCAGGGTAACACAAAAAGAACATAACTCTTCAACTACTGAATCCAAAGAGACTGATATACAGTTGAAATGTCAGGTAAAAATTTCAATAGTCTACTTGTAAAAATTATCATTCACTTCAAAGAGGATAGAAAATGAACAGATGAAGTAAGAAAATCAATTCAAGACCTAGATAACAAAATTGCCTATGTAGAAGGCAAATAAAAGTCAGCTAAATGGAAGAGGAATTCAGGAAGGAAACTGAGAAAAAGAAAAAGGGCAGGCACAGTGCTGCATGCCTGTTATCCCAGTGACTTTGGAGGAGGAGGCAGGAGGATCAAAAGTTCAAATTCAGAGGCAGCTTGTATAACTTAGTGAGACCCTTTCTCAAAATAAAAAGTAAAAAAGATGCAGGAGGTAGAGCTCAGTGGTAGAGCACTTGCAAAGCATGTGTAAGACCCTGCAGTCAACTACCAGTACTAGAAAAAAGAAAAGAAAAGAAAAAAATACTGGAAATGAAGAACTCAATAAATCAAAAAAATAAAAATAAAAAACCAGTGGAGGAACCTCCATACTGATTTCCATAGTGGCTATACTAGTTTACAATCCCACCAGCGTTTTCTGGAATCTTGCCAGCATTTTTTGATGTTTGTTTTGATGATGCTAGCCATTCAGCCTGGAGTGAGACAGAATCTCAGGGTAGTTTTGATTTGCATTTCCCAGATGACTAAAAATATTATACATTTTTTCATATATTTATTGGTCATTTGTATTTCTTCCTTTGAGAACTAAAAAGAGAACTAAAAATAGAACTACCATATAATCCAGCTATACCACTCCTAGGTATATGCCCAAAGAAATTTAAGTCATTATACCATAGAAACACCTGCACTTCCATGTTCATCGCTGGGATGTTCACCATTGCAAGGATATAAATTCATCCCAGATGTCCATCAAAAGATGAATGGATTAAGAAAATGTGATATATATATATATATATATATATACACACACATACATATATATGTATATATTGATTGATAATATATATGTATATATGTAACAAAATATTATACAGCCATAAAGAAAAATGAAATATGTCATTTACAAGAAAATGATAGAACTGGAGCTGATCATTTGAAGTGAAACAAACCAGAATCAGAAAAAGAAATACCACATGTTTTCACTCATATATGGAAGTTATATTTACCTTAAAAGAAATATGTGTGTGTATCTAAGAGTGGAAAATATAAAGGGATATATCTGGAAGGGGAAGATGATAGTAGGGAGGAACAACATAGATGGATGAAGAGAAAGAAAAAATGCAAAGTACATGATACAATTGTATTAAAATCCCATAATGAAACTTATTCTACTGTATGAAAATTAATAAAAAGTGACTACAGACAAATTTTCTTTTCCAAAAAGAACAAAAAAAA
>VMDO01040109.1:0-12177 GCA_007922755.1 Pedetes capensis
GAAAAGATGTTGTACATTTAATTAAATTGTCCCTCACTCTCAGAAGTGTCTAGAGCCTATCCCTAGTCTCCACAAGTAGCCAGAACACACCCCAAATGCATTCCTGTAGAATATTGTGATATAAATCAGCGTTTACTCCTTCCTGCACAATGACCATATAGCTGACCTAGAACCCATCTTAAGAGATCTCTACTTCCACGTCCCCAAAAGGAGGCACTAAAACACTGAGGCCTACTATGACTGTGCTTGTGACCAGTATCCCTCACAGAACGGGATGGCTGTCAGGATCTCAGAGGTGTCAGAGAAACTGACTGGCTCTCCTTTCCCTCCTATCCTGAGTCTCTGCCTCTCCTCAGCACCCTCCACAGAGCCCCCTTCACATCCTTATTCCTCAGGGTATAGATGAGGGGATTGAGCATAGGGGTAATTATGGTATAAAAAAGGGCAATGAACTTCCCCTTATTATCAGAGTAACTGTGTGTAGGCTGCAGGTATGTGTAGATGCCTGAGCCATAGAAGAGAGAAACCACCAGGAGGTGGGACCCACAAGTCCCAAAAGCCTTTCTGCGCCCAGCCACTGACTTGACCTTCAGCACGGCCTGACTAATGTGTGTATAGGAGCCTAGGATTAGTGCTGCAGGAAAGACTAAGACTATGGTTCGAGCTACAAACATCTTGGCCTCTGTTCCTGCCATGTCCTGACACGCCAACCTCAGGAATACGGGCATCTCACAGAAGAAGTGATTCAGGACATGCCCACAGAGAGGCAAGGCCATCACAAGGCCAGTCTGGATCAGAGAGTTCACTGGACCAGCTACCCAGCAGCTGACAGCCAATGCCCTACAGAGGAGGGGGTGCATGATGGAAGAGTAGTGAAGAGGCCGACACACTGCAGCATAGTGGTCAAAGGCCATCACCACCAGGAGCACACACTCTGTGGAGCCCAGGGCTAGGGCAGTGAAGAGCTGGGTCACACACCCTCCATAGCTGATGGTCCTGTCGAGTCCATGGAGGTTGACAAGAAGCTGGGGCACAGTGCTGGTGACATAACAGAGGTCCAGGAAGGAGAGATGTGACAGGAAAAAGTACATGGGTGTGTTTAATCGAAGGTCCAGCTGGGAGAGGACAATGATAGTGGTGTTGCCCAAGAGAGTTACTAAGTAGAAAATCAAAATAAAGACAAAAAGGAAGGTTTCCAGCTCAGGCCAGTCTGAGAAGCCCACCAAAATGAAGCCCTGTCCAGGAGTGGTGGTGAATCTTATCATCGCCTTTCACCTGCACAATAGCAAATACAGTTCAGGGCCTCCTAGGAAGTTATGGACAGAAACATTATCACCAGTACTCCCCAAGTACTCAAGAAATCATGCATTTATTTTCTACTTTGCTGCTGAGTTCAATCTGTCTACCCTTCTGGCTCTTTTCTTCCTTGGACAGGTGATTAATGAGTTAGAACATGTGACTTTTATTTGATTTCTTATCCTGCTACTTGTTGTGCCAAGACTTTACAGAGATTCCTCCATTCTTGGGATGTTTCCTTAACTCAAAGTAGATGGGGTTCATTGCCTGCTTTGCAGCACTGAGAGAAGGATCCCCAGAAAGTAAAGGAGAAATTTCTTTTAAAAATCTAATGTGGACCTGGGGGTGACGCTCTGTGCTGAAGAACTTGTATTGCATGTGCAAGCCTCTGGATTCAATCTCCAGTATCTCAAAAATTAATGATCAATCAATAAATACGTGAACTCCAATTTGTAAAAATGTAGCATTAGAATTTCTGTTGTTCTTTTTTGCTCCTCTTGTTTGGCCTAGAAGGTGGAGAGTTTCAGCAGATCAAGACCCAGGGTAACCAGGCTGAGATCAATTGTAGCTCCTTGGGGGCTCATCTCCTCCCTTGCTGTTCAGTGGCCATGGTGCACCAATCCTTTGAGTCCTGTTCATGCCCAGGTGCCACCTGTCACATTGGTCTGAGAAGAGCATAGATCCATCCCTTTAGGGAGAAAAATAATTTGTGACTAATATTTCATATCAGGCATCATCATGTCCCGAATGTCCTTTACCTTCTTATCCAACTGATAAATCCATTCCTAAACTTCCCAGAAACAGTCATTCTCCCCTCTCTAGTCTAAACTTCTTTGTCCAGTCTCTCTCTGGTACTTGTTGTGCTCATTGAAAGGCTTTCACATGGGTTTGTACCTCTCTGAGCCGTGAGTTCTTCAGAGCTAGAGAACATACGGACTTTAAAATTATTAGTTCCTTCTTTTAGGTCATGAAATAGAGGCTTTCATTGATGTAGCATGTTGTTGTTCGGTGCCATCGAGTCAGTGTCCGACTCATAGTGACCCTACATACAACAGGCAAAACACTATTGTCAGTGCTTCTCTGCTATTCATAGGGTTTTCAATGGCTGATTGTTTTTTGGGAATGGGTTGCCAGGTCCTTCTCCCAATCATGTGGCATAATAGATGTTAAATAACTTGCTGAGTGAAACATTTGACTCTCCCTTTAAAAGTCATGAAAACTCATGTCCAATGAGCAATTTTGCCAATTTAACACATCCCTTTCTTCACTAAATCTGCTGTGCTAGGGGGTCATCGGGGCTGGGATTTAGCTCACTTGGTAGAGCGCTGCGCTGCCATCTCTGAGGTCTCAAGTTTGATTCCTGGAACCACAAAAATGGGAGAAGGACCTGGCAATCCACTCCCAAGGCAATCCCGAAACAGCCAGCCATTGAAAACCCTACGAGGGTCGCTATGAGTCGGATACGGACTCAACGGCACCTGACAACAACAACAACAGGGGGTCATCATCAAGGCTACGAGGCTGCATCATTGGTTCCAGGCAGGTATTTGGGTGCCATGCTTGCACCCCTTGTGGAAAAAAATGGAGAAAAAGTGAATTATAAGGACAAAATTTCAATATACATGTAGCCTAACCAGCACACCTTACATAGTTTTTGAATGACATCCTTCGTAGCATGCATCAGCTTAGGAATCCATGATTGGATCCCCACATACTGGTTCTGTCCCTTTCCATGTTCTGTGTTCTGAAGACATGCTTCCTTGAGTCTCTGATCACTTAACAAGATAATTAAAACACAATTTATTTTACAACATGTTTATGGGAATTAAACACTATGATACATTCTGACTATAAAGAATATGGTACATATACTGAAACACATCTTTGTCAACACCAGTAATCATTAAGTGCCTTTTAAGTGGGTCTCCTTAATTTATTCAGCACTGCACCCTGATTTCCCATTCTTGGGGAATGAAAGGTTCTCCACTAAATTGTTGAATGAATCAGTGAATGTATTCTACACCCTGCCACCATGTCAGGGACACATAAATGTCCCAGAAATGTGTGCCTTCTTGCAACTGGAAAGAATTCACACTCTGCCCTGTTCCTCCTTCAGGAGCATGAGGATTTTATCCATCCCTGTTCTACTTTGATCGTGTACACTTATAGCAACAGATATGCATAATATATTTGTGTTGAATGAAATTTTAGAACAATGATCACATGAAAACGCTGGGCTTGTAATCAAAAGGATTTCAGCCAAAGATAGTAGGAGCCATCTCCCCACAAATGACTACTATCGTAGGGAAGATCACATGGCACAGAGAAGATTAAACTTGGCTTCAAAGCCTCAGCTGGACAATATAAAATGGAAGGGCCAAGTTGCCAAAGAGACATTTATATAAAAAGTAAAAAGCAACAATGACCTGGAAGTGCAATCACAGCAACTGCAATTCAAGTCAGTAGTCTCACGTGACTGATGAATTTTAACAAGTGCAAGCTAAAATCTGATAAAAATAACAATACAAAGCTGTGAGTCTCTCAGTTTGGAAAGAAACCTCCAGGTCATTTTTTTCCATGGTCCTGTACCCCCTGACACATGTCTTCTCTATACAGAATCTCTAACCAAGACCTTGTTTCATAAAATCCCTGCTGCATTTCTTCCACAATCCTCTAAAATCATCCTTTACATCTTCCTTTTTTTTTTTTTTTTTTTTTTTGTTGGTTTGAGACAGGATGTTACTCTGTAGCCCAAGCCGCCTTTAAAATCATGGGGGGGTGATCCTCCCACCTCAGCCTCCTGAGTGCTGGAATTACAGAATTTTCCACCTTGCCTGGCTCTTTTACATCTTTATTTATCCTATCTCTCAGCTACTATCTCCATATTTATGGAGATTATATCTTTGACTCTTTGATCTCCACTATTGTCTTGATAATATTCTTAATTTGTTATCACTCTGTTTCACACATCCAATTCTGGAAAAATGCAATTCTCTATACTCACCATGGCTAAAGTCAGATCAACAAATTGACTGAACTTACTCAGATTTACAGATTTAGTGCCTAAATGATGAGCACAGAAAAGTGGTCAGTATATGCCTGAACCTACAGGCACTCACATGCACCAGCTCTTTAAAGGGTCCTTAGTAATTCCTGAGGGCTGGGATTTAGTTCAGTGGGTAGAGCACTGCGCTGCAGTCTCTGAGGTCCTGAGTTCAATTCCCAGTACCGCAAAAATGGGAGAAGGGCCTGGCAATCCACTCCCAAGGCAATCCCGAAACAGTCAGCCATTGAAAACCCTATGAGGGTCGCTATGAGTCGGATACTGACTCAACGGCACCTAACAACAACAACAACAGTAATTCCTGAAGCTCCAGTGTTATTGAAGGTGGGATATGTAGGTCACCCTGCCTCCTTGGGCTTTGGTCGTTTTGGCAGTGCCTGCTGTGTCCCATACTATGTAGGTTTTAGGTCAAAGTTTTTTCTCTCTCTCTGCACCATTGTATAGACTTTTTATGTCTAACCAAGTCTTTCACACTTGCGTGCTTTCTTCTAAGTCCGTTGTTTGGAGGATGTGTCCTGTTTTCTAATTCCCAGAGCCTTTTGGGAAATAGGCTCCCACTAAAGAGCAGGGATTGGGAGAAGGACTGAGAAACCTACTCCCCCCAAAAAGTCAATCCGCCATTGAAAACCCTATGAATAGTAGAGAAGCACTGACAATAGTGTTTTGCCTTTGGTATGTAGGGTTGCTATGAGTCGGACACTGACTCGACAGCACCTAACAACAACAACAAAGAGCAGGGAGGGGACAATAAGAAAGGGTAGTAGTGAGGAAAGAAAGCCAAATATCACGTTTCCTCTCATAGGCAGATCTAGACACACAGGACATGTAAGCATCAGAAGACTATTTCCGGAGAGTGGTCACTCGGAGGCAGGGACAAGAGAGGGTAACGGGAGGTGACCATGAGCAATGCACAATGACACACATAGATGGAAATGACATAATGAAACTCACTAATTTGTACACTAACTAAAAAAATTCCTAATAAGCAACCAAGAAAAAAAAAGAAATAAAGAGACCAGCTTAATAAAGTCTATCCATGTTTAATGATTTGTCATCTGAAAAAGATGCCCAACTTGCTTTGCTCCACTCAAAAGACCAAAGCACATACCAACTTGTAAAATTCACAAAAGGACAGAGAGTAGCTCAGTAAAGAATAAACCCGCTAAGGAAAAATGAAATAGCCTAAAACTAGAATGCCTGGAAGGAGGTGATTCTCCTGTAAAGTCAAAGCTTCCTGGGCATTCAAAGACTGAAGGTTCATCTTTGAAGATGTTTTAAGAATGTTTCTGCATTAGCAGGATGATTGAGTGATATGGTTTGGGCCATTCTCCCTACTTTCCATCTTCTTTATTTTTGGAACCTAATTTTGGAACCTAAAATTATCTTTAAAAAATTTAACTTGTACTCTTACATGCCCCAGCACACACGAAGCTTTCTATATCATTTGGTACCACCTCCTGCATGGTAGCCCACTAATTTATTGGTATTTTCAATAAATAGGCTACCCTGGAGCCACATTCTAGCCTTAAAATTAATCTTTGCAGCAAAGAGTGTTCTATAATTCCTTCTCAATCACCCAGACTTTTAAAAGTTAAATCTAACAATTTATTACCCTAAGTTTGTGCAGTTGGAGTGAAATACAAGCATATGAGAATACTTTTGATCTGCTGTGTGTAGACAAATGGTCAGTTGGGGATAGGAGAATGAAAGATGGTCCTCATTGCCTAATGAAATATTTTCTTCTTTTTCTTCTTTTAATGGTTTTAAACTGTGAAAAATGAGTAGCTCACCCTTTCACTACTCACCTGGAGCTCTAGGAAACAAAGAAACTGCATTTCCACTTGCAGTTCTCCTGGCTTCAAGGGCCATTCGAGATACATTTACAAGAGTTTGCCTCTAGAGATACACATCCAAGGTAGACCTGTCCTTCTGTGGTCTTGGTTTCTTTTGTGGGATGGAATCCTGGAATCAGTTCTGGCCTGGAAAAGCCATGATCTCACTATGTTCTGACCCTAAGCCAGCAGGTGGCAAAGGCTCCTGACCTAGGAGTTGGCAGCATCCTCCCCACTCACCCTGCACTGACTCTCACCAGCTGAGGCCAGAAAGGAGCTGGTGGATTTCCAAACCTCCTCCTGACCCTAAGGCTTTGTGCATCACACATGCCCTGGGGACATCGCCACAGCCTCCTTAATAGCAGCAAAGAAAGAATTGTTTATCAACCTCTGGGCGCAATGTGGCAATTACAGTCACCTGGCGGGCTCTCCAAGGTCTGCCTTGTGGTCCTCACTCTCCCTATTCCCCAAGCTGTGCCAACCAAGTGATCTGTTCAGCATCCTCAGAACACACCTGCTCTCTTGGCTCATGCCACTCTGCAGCCTGGGACACCTCCCACTTCTTCTGCTTGACTCCAGTCCTAACAGCCCTTCACCAGTCAGACCAAATTCCGGGTCTCCCTTCAAATCTGACATGTTCACTACACATCTGAAATCTTTTCCTTCTCTGGCCTCCTCCTATAATGCTCAGGTTCTCAATTGTTTGTGTCATTGATCCAATTAAATGTTTATTTCCTCGACGAAAAGTGTGATGCTTTACATTTTGTCACAGAATATTTAGCATAACATTTATTTTATCTTATTTTTATCCACAATAAACATAAAAAGCTATATTTTTGCCAATATATTCAAAGTTTATTGAGTAAATCACACTGTTCTATATACTGTGGGAAAGAAAAAAGTTGATCATGAAATCCACTTAAGGAAAAGTATGTTGTTGTTGTAATTATTAGGTGCCAGCAAGTCCAGTCCAAGTCATAGTGACCCTAGGTATAGCAGAAAGAAATACTCTCCTACACTGTGGCATACCCCACAATGTGTTAGGGTTTCCTTGCTCTTTAATGGGTTTTTAATGGCTAATTATATCTGATTGTTTTGGAAGTGGACTGCCAGGTCCCTCTCCTATTGTTGTGGTGCTGGGAGAACCCAGGGGCCCAGAGAGCACAGAGCAAGCACAATACCAACTGAGCTAAACCCTAGCCCAAGGAAAAACAGAGACCATCAAAATCCACCTAAGGAATCATAATGTAAAGAAAATAGCTTTGCCATTAGAAAATTTTTAACCTAGAAAAGCTTTCTTGATATGCTTAAGCCTCAGTGTCCCCATCATAAGATGATGCTAACGGAACCTCTCCTGTACCTCTGTTGCTGGATTAATGATGCAATGTGTGCAAGGTGCCTGTTGATTGCTAGACATTCATTCAGTGGTTGTTAATGTTACTGTAATATCAGCATTTATCCACTGCCCTCTCTTTGTCTGGAGGAAGTGCAGAAAACCTCATCTCTCACTCCAAGAATGTGCACAGTTTAATGATAGACTTCCTCTGAAAGAATTGCGATCAAGGAACCAAGTTCTATAGTTTCTCTTTTCATCCAGAAAGATTAAAATAATTAAGAGCTATATATTAAAAACTATTAGGTTTTTGGATCTTGCTTTGTATGTGATTAATGCAGTGCACACAATATGTAAAATCATGAGAGGGAGTATGACTTTCTAAGAGTATGTTATTTGTGTGGTTTTTTTTTTTTAGTCTGAATCATGAAAGAAAAATGGTAGTTAAACCTTATACATTGCTCCCTATGCATCAGGCACTCTTGTGGAACAGCTCAGTCCTCAGGAATGAGTCTGCCTCAAGCTGCCATGAGACTGAAGAGAGAGAAGCAGATAGCACTGGGGCTGCATAGGGGGAGTTACTGAGGACGCTGATGATAGAAGCGTGGCCCAGGACCACAGCAGGACCAGTTCATTCCCCATACACCGAGTCAAAAGAGGGAGGGGTGTCTTTAAGTGTTACAGCAGAAGTGACTTCATCCGGGCAGGAAGGTCCCTGGTTTATCTTCAGCTAATAATGGAGTTAGGTGCACCCCTGGAGAACTTGGTCCGGTTGTAAATTTCCACATAATATTAAAATTGTTTCATCTATTTATGGTCTTCTGAAAAATTCTTCAGAAAAAACTGGCTAGGGTTTCTCAGGGGCACTCATGGTGGTTATAAGTCAAGATGGCTGCAACCATGTCAAGATGAATCCTTACCGGCCCTATTCTAAGAACTCTGCACATTAAGCCAAGGAATCCTCACAGTAACCTTGGTTGGTAGTTACCATTACATTTCTATTTGACAGAAGGCAGTGAGATAGACAGGTTCAAGTTAGTTTTTAATAGTCACATGGCTACCCAGGCCAGTGCCAGAATGGAACCAGAGATGAATTAGCAGGTGGTTCCAAGTAACAGTCTTGTCCTTTTTCTGTAAAATAACGAAGTGTAGGAGTAGAAATGAGAGTCTCTGTACATGCATGTATGCTGTGCCTATAAAAGCAAATGAAAAGTATGGAAATATTCATCAGAAATTGATCACAATTACGCAGCTTAGTGTTTTGACCCACAATAAGGGTATGGAGATCAATTGAATTTTCTTCATACAACAATAAAGTTTTGCTTACTGAATACAGTCCTGTGCCAAAAATGACATTTGTTCAATGACAGACCACAGATATGACCGTGGTCCTATAAGAATACACTAGATCTGAAAAATTACTATTGCCTGTTGATACTGTAGTGGTTGTAATGCTGCGTGGTAATGTATTACTCGCATGTTTGTGGTGACACTGGTGTAAACAAGCCTGTAAGAAGACAGTGCATGCGATTCAGTATAGTCTAAAACACTGTATAATAATTGTCAATGGATTATGACTTAATATACTTTTTATTATTGCACAGTGTACTCCATATGCTCATAAAAATAGAGTAAATACACAGTGGGGCTGTTTTCTGGCAACATTGGCTTCACCTATCTTCTGTTACTGCATCCACTGATTGCATCATTTTCTTGTGCTTGGATTTGTCTTGGGTTGTTTCTCATTACAGCCCCAACAGTAACGTGCTCTTCTCCATGTAACCCAGCGCGTAGTAGGCCAGGCCATCAGTGTTTCTGTAAGTGTGCTCTGGGATGGTCAACTGTGAAGAGTGTCTTCATGACGCATTCACAGATCACATCCCAGCCTCAAGAGACACAGGATTGTAATAAACAAGGGCCACTGTACCTGCCTTGTTGAGACCTAACTCACATGATGAGAGTCCACACATGGACAGGCTAAGAGCCCATGGTGTTTAGATATTCCCAGAGTCAGATGTTTGTCTTCTGGTATGTCCATCACCTCATGAATGCACCTCAGGCCCATTTGCAGTCACTCTCTGTCCTCGCCCTCCACTCCAGGCAGGAGGAATGCATTTTCTATCTCTGTAGATTTGCCTTTTCTGGGCATCTCACACAATGGGCTCATAATATGGAATACATCATGTCCTGCATTCCCCCTAGTATCATGTTTAAGGCTCTTCCATGTGTCATCCTGAAGTTCTTTTTTTATGGCTGAATAACAATCCCTTGTACAGATATGCTACATTTTTTTGACCTACTCATCCTCGAACAGACAGTTAGGATGTTTCTACATTTTGGCTATTTTGAGTTGCTGTTGTTGTTAGGTGCCGTCGAGTCGGTATCCGACTCATAGCGACCCTCATAGGGTTTTCAATGGCTGATCTGTTCGGGATTGCCTTGGGAGTGGATTGCCAGGCCCTTCTGCCATTTTTGTGGTGCTGGGAATTGAACTCGGGACCTCAGAGACTGCAGCGCAGCACTCTACCAACTGAGCTAAATCCCAGCCCCCCTATTTTGAGTAAAGCTGCTATAAACATTTATGTATTGATTTTTGTGATTTTAGTGAAAATTTAACAAAACATTTTAACAAAATAAAAATGCTAATGTATGCCTGAAAAACATTGAGGACACAGACATTTTCTGCAGATGATGTTGTTATCGCTAGAGTTTAAGGGATACGCCCTATCTCTGCTGAGTCACAATAGACGAGGCTTGGCCTCTGGTCTCCAATATGCCAATTAAAGAGACAAATAATGATGAAAAGCAAAAAAAGGAGATTTGACAAATATGCACATTGAGAAGAGAAACAGAGAGCTGGTGTTTAGGATTTTAAAACAGGAAGAAGGCGGGGCATGAGGCCTGCATGTTTAAATTGCGCTGGCCAGATTGGGGCTGGCTGCCCATCATCTTATCTGCGGTTCTGCATGGTGGTCCCAGGAGGGTGTGGTCACTCTCACCTTGGAGAGGAGCAATCTGGTTCCCTCAAGGTGATTGCTCCTGCTGCAGGTGCACCCTCGTCATCCTAGATCATCGTCCTCATTTTGGGGGCTCTGTCCCCCTTACTCATCATTGCTTGGAGGTGGTTTTCACCCTTGTCAAAGAGATGTTTATCAATCAGCCCTGCTCCATCTGGATCCCAAAGTGACCGCAGTAGAAAGTGACTCAGGAGGAAACATTAAGAGACAAAATAGGACCAGACAGGGACAAAATGGAGTCGAGCCAGTGGCCTGTGTCCTCTTTCACTTTTAGTTACCTTATGAGGCCAAGAGGAAAGTTGATGGTTTTTTGGAAGAGCAGTTTCCAAGTGTCTGTTATAATATCACTTCTCTGTAGAGTGAAGAAAGACAAACAACCAGAAGTCTGACTTGATGTACAAACATCACAAACTGGCAGTCACCTGAAAAGCTGTGAGGCCCACATAGCCAGTGGGTTTTTAAATGAATTTTCACTCTCATATAAAAACCAGTAGAATCCATATGAAAATCTGGATATTCACTATTTTGATAATTCAGAATACTTGGCAACACTGGACCTGCATTGATTCAAAATCTGTAGGGGCTAAGCAGCAGCTGCCCCACTGAGAAGGAGCTTGTACTGTGCCATGCTGTGCTCTACTGTGGTCTACTGTGGATACTGGGATGTGCCACCCTCAGATCTTAAGAAGCAGACAGAAGGAAAAGAAGCAAAAATGTGGGTCTGTGTTCAGATTTGCAAGCAACTTCCGAGGCCCTTTCCTCCTTTACAGACCTCTGCACCACCTCCTTACCATGACCCTTCAGCTCCTGTGTAAAGTCTCAGGGAAGGGGAACGTGCTGCCCCTCAGACAGTCACAATGACTCTTCCTCACCTTTGTAAACACTTCTTCCTTCCACCCAACCAAATTACATTTCCTATAAGCTTCAATGTATCTGTTGGTATTCTTTCCTGCCTGGCAATACCAGGTGCTGCAGTAGGAGAGAGAGACCTGGCAATCCACTTCCCAAACAATTCACCATTGAAAACCCTTCGAATAGTAGAGAAGCACTGTGAATAGTGCCAGGTATGGCAAAATGTACGGCAGTGTTTTATTCTCTTGAATGGTTTCTATGAACTGGACCTGAATCAACAGCACCTAACAACAACAACAACAGGTATGCCTTTTTCACTCTGACTACAGTGCATGTCAAAGACAATCAGAAAGGATAATAAGCCATTTTTTTCTGCGAGGATGATTCAAATAATTTTCTTATTTCTCATATGGCCTCTAAGCATTAGGGAAACATCAGGTCATTTTTCTTCTGTTCTATTACTCTTCTCAAAGTTTTACAACCTTCCCTTTTTATATTTTTGCCTTGAGTCTATTTGGCATAAGAGTACAAGATGATAAAGGTTTATTTGTAGGGATACCTACATTTGATATAAAGCCATGGTCTAGGAACATGGAAAGAAAGGACACTGTGGATTTCAAGCATCCATTGTCTCCTCACTTTGCCCTGGGACCACCTGAATTTTCTACTTCCTCCCACCTCAGGGCCCTCTCTCTTTCTCTTCTGGTTTATGTTATTATTTTTCATTCTTTCTTTATTCATACATCACTTCCTCGTGGGTCTTTGGTTTTCTTATGCCCACAC
>VMDO01040110.1:0-12177 GCA_007922755.1 Pedetes capensis
CATCCCATTCTCTTGTGGTTCCCATGATTTCTGATGAAAAATTTCCTTTTAATTTAATTGAAGATTACTTGTGTATGATGATGCAATCCTCTCTTGCATTCAAGATTGTTTTTATTTTCAAAAAAAGTACTTATCATATACCTTGGTATTAGTTACTTTATTTTTATCCTTCCTAAGTCTTATGGATCTTCTTGATTATGTATATTCATTTTTAAATAAAATTTGCAAAGATCATCAAATATTTTCTCTACTCTTACTTTTTACCTTTTTTTCTACAATTACTATGAGGGAATGCACTAATACATTTGATGGTATTCTAAAGGTCTCTTAAGCTCTTTTTATTTATTTTTTCATTATTTCTTATTTCTGCACCCAAAACTGGATAATTTTGACTGATCTATATTCAAACTCTCTGATTATTCTGTCTGCTCTAATCTGATTTTTAAAACTTCTAGTGAATTTTCTGGGCTGGTGGCTAGCTCAGTTCATAGGGTACTTGCTCTGTGTACTCTGAGGCCCTGAGTTTGATCCCCAGCACCTCAAAGAAAGGGAGAAGGACCTGGCAGCCCACTCTTGAAACAATCCTGTCCTAATCAGCCAGCAGAATCCCTATGAATAGCAGACAAGCACTGCCATAATGCTGGGCATGGCAGGCACAGTGTCAGGGAGTGTTTTGTTCTGATGTATATAGGGTCACAATGATTCAGATCTGACTTGATGGCACCTAACAGCAACAAGAAGTGAATTTTCAGGTTTTATACTCAGAATATCTGTTTGCATCATTTTATTTCCCTATTTGACCATCCATTGTTATCTTTATCTATTTTAGCTCTTATAATATACTTAAGTCAAATGATTTATAGTATTTACCAAGCAAATCCAATATTTTCAATTTCTTATGAGCTATTGTTTCATTGTTTTTGGTAATTGACTATATTATCTTGTTTCTGTGCAAACTCCATTGGTTTTTATTAACTTATTTGGACATTTTGGTTTTTGTAGTTCTTTTTTATTAACATATTATTCGTACAATATAATGCATTTCATTATGACATTTTCATGCTTGTGTGCAATGCACTTCAGTCATACCACAGTCACCCCATGGCCCCCTTACCTTTCCCACTGGTCCCCTCTGCCCCAAATATTTCCCCTTCTATTTTAAAATCTTTTTTACTTCTAGACTCTACATATGAGAGAAAACATGTAATATTTGTCCTTCTGATTCTGCCTTCTTTTGCTTAATATGACTATCTCCATTTCCATCCACTTTTCTGCAAATGACATATTTTGTTCTTCAATATGGCTGCATAATACACCACTGTGAATATATACAATATTCATTATTCAATAATCTGTGGATAGACACTTAGGCTGGTTCCATAACATGGCTTTTGTGAATAGTGTTATAATAAACATAGATGTGAAGAAATCTCAATAGTAAGTTGATTTTCATTTTTTGAGTATATACCCAGGAGTAGTATAGAAAGATCATATGATAATTCTATTTTTAGTTTTTGGAGGAATCTCCTTAACTAGTTCCACAGTGGCTGAAATAAATTACATTGCTATCAATAGTTTATAACAATTCCTTTTACTCTATCCTTATCAGCATTTTTTGTTGTTTGTTTTCTTGATGATATCAATTCGGAGTGGGGTGAGATAGACTCTCAGGCCCTTATGAGACTGGAGAGTAGGCCTTTTGGCATTCCCTGGTGGTGGAAGAGTGAGCTCCAGGAGGCAAGGTCCTCAAGAGATAACGCATATTGACTTTCACTGGTAGATGAGGGAGAAAGGTCAGAAGAAAATTTCTCAGGATATTAGGGATATTGGTTTTCCTTATTGGGGGGAGGGTAAGGGCCAGGGAAAGGAGGCATTCAGGAGATTGGGCCTGTTGGTGTTTTCTGTAGGTGGGAGGAAAAGACCACCAGATATTCACAACATTGGTGTTTTGTAAAGATGGAAGGAGAAGAGTCAGAGAATTAGATCTACATGTGATCAAGGATATTAGTGTTTCCTGGAAAATAGGGGTGAAGGGCCAAAATAAAGACACTCAGGAGATTTAGCCTTTTGGTACCACATAGTGGAGGATGGAAGAGGAATGCAAAAGGAGATTCAGCCTGATTATATTCCCCTGTGTGGGTGAAGGAGATGTTGGGCCACAAGAAAAGCTCTCCCAGGTTTGAGTCCCCTGTCTTTCTTTCCTGCAGTTATGGGGAGGTTCATGACATGAAGAGGGTATGGCCAGGTGACAAGGCCCTTAAGACATCTACCTGTTGAAGTATGGAGGAGGACTGGATCCACCTGTTAGCAGTTCCATGTCAAGGTGGAAGGATGGTCATGTGGTCCTCAGGAGATCTATCCTGTTGACATTTTGTAGAAGAAAGATGGTGAGGGACATTAGTAGAGGTTTTCACAGGGTCTTCTTGTTATTGTTAGGTACTCTCCAGTTCAACTCATAGTGACCCTCACAGGGTTTTCAATGGCTGCTTGTTTCAGGATTGCCTCGGGAGCAGATTGACATGTCCTCCCATTTTAGTGGTGCTGGGAATCGAACCCAGGACATCAGAGACTGCAGAGTGGTGTTCTACCAGCTGAGCTAAATCCCAGGCCTCACAGGGTCTATCCTGTTTCTATTCCATAGCAAAAGGAAGGGGGGACCATAATACACACTCTTGCAACACTGGGCCTTTTGTTTTTGTCTTCCCTCTTAGAAGGAGGAGGGAGAAGAGACAGGACGGCCCTCAGTAGTTCTGCCCTTTTTTTTTTTTTTTCTTTCTTTCTTTCTTTCTTTTTTTTTTTTTAACTACAGGAGGTGAGTTAGCTAGAGGGAGAACTCTGGGATGATTCATTATCACTGTAGAGGAAACTCCTCTTTACTCTAACCAGGGCATTTCAAGTTCCTCCTTTCCCCCCGGGATTTGTTATATAGCCATGGGTTTGTGATGTCTAACTAGTTCCAGAGCTACCATTGGCTAGAGGAGTTTCTTCTTGGCCAATCAAAACTGGAGGGTGTGGCTACCCATTGTCCTCAGGAGGATAAATAGAGGATAGGCAGACTGAAGCTGCTATAGCTGCTCCTGCTACACGATGGAAGAGGATAAGCAGAACAACCAGGAGTGTGGCGACCAGGAATGTAGTAACCAGGAGTACAGCGACCGGGAGTGTAGCGATCAGGAGTGCAGTGACCAGGAGACTAGCGACGAAGATAGTAGCGACCAGGAGCATAACGATCAAGAGTGTAGCGACCAGGAGCTTAGCGATCAAGAGTGTAGCAACCAGGAGTTTAGCGATCAGGAGTGCAGTGACCAGGAGACTAGCGACGAAGATAGTAGCGACCAGGAGGGTAGCGATCAGCAGTGTAGCGACCAGGAGCGTAGCAATCAAGAGTGTAGAGACCAGGAGCTTAGCGATCAAGAGTGTAGCAACCAGGAGCGTAGCGATCAGCAGTGTAGTGACCAGGAGCTTAGCGACCAGGAGGGTAGCGACCAGGAGCGTAGCGACCAGGAGGGTAGCGACCAGGAGCCTAGCGACCAGGAGGATAGCGACCAGGAGCATAGCGACCAGGAGGGTAGCGACCAGGAATGTAGCAATCAGGAGGGTAGTGACCAGGAGTGTAGCGATCAGGAATGTAGCGACCAGGAGTGTAGCGACCAGGAGTGTAGTGATCAGGAGGGTAGTGATCAGGAGGGTAGCAATCAGGAGTCTATCTCAGACTCAGAAGAGCCAAGCACAAGCACTAGCATACCAATCACCAGCAGGAAGAGGAAGATAGAGACTTCTGATGAAGAGAAGAGCAGAGGAATCACGGTAAGATGATCCCACTTATGTGCTAATCTCCCTCCCCATCAATATCCAACTGAATACCTCTTCTCTTTCCTTATCTGTCATAATATCATGTAACCCAAAGTCATTAAAGTCCCCCTTCCCATCTATTCTCCGTTTTTCTTCCAAACGAATGCCTTACTGTCCTCACCTGTTTTCCTTTCCAGATGGGGGGAAACGCACTCAAGAATGTAAATCAAAGCCTCCAAGAGAGTTCAGAGGAGATAAGTAAAAAAGGAAAAAATTCAACAATATTAGTGTTCTATTATAGGCAGAATAAAAGAAAGAAGAGAAATCAATCAAAGGAAGAAGAAGACAGCTTGGAGGCATCTCAGTCAAATAAAAAAGCAGGGAGCTTGAAGGCATCTCAACCAAAGAGAGAAGGAAGCTTTGAGGCATATCAACTGAAGAAAGAAGGGCGTTCTAAGGCATTTCAAATAATGGAAGAAGAGGAGAGTTTTGAACCATCTCCACAGAAGGAAACCTGGAAGTGTCTCCTCCACCAAGAAATGTCCTATGCCTTTCAGAGTCACATGACCTAGAAATAACTGAGCCATGACCAGAGAACACTCTGGAGAAAAGGGTTTTGTGTGTGTAGACAGAGATCAACCCACATACCTATAAGGATGCCTAAATATCAATGATTAAAAAGTACTCAAATAACTAGTGAAAATGTGTTGTGTTTACCTCTGTGGGGATTTCTGATGATGGGGAAGTAGAAAAGGGAGGAAACAAGCAGATATTTGAGAGGAGAGAGTCATGGGCGCCTCCTGGTTGGGGATACATCCCCACATTGACATGAAAGAGGCCACGAGGAAGTCTGAACACTGAAGACAAGTTTCCTAAACACTTCTGGTGAGGAGAAAAAGGACTTGGTGTTTTCTTTGGGGAGAGGTTGGAAGGGGATAAGTATAGATGGGTCTACTAGTTTTCCCTCAAGGAGGGAATATAGGGGCAAAGGAGGAGGCCCCAGGGAGATTGGGACTGTTAGTGCTATCAAATGGAGGCAGGAGAAGTTCAAGAAGACTAGATTATTATGATACTATCCTGTTGGTGGTCCCTTCCAGTGATGGGGAAGGACCAAGAGATAGGCCTTTATTGGATTGCGCCTGTTAGTGTTTCCTTGTGGGGGAGCATGAAGACCATGAGGCATGCCCTGCAGAGAATGGGCCTGTTTCTTTCTCTGGTAGAGATGGGAGGAGTGTCTTTAATTCAGGTCCCCAGGAGACCAGGCACTCATGATATTGGTCCCACTAGTGATCTCTGCTGAAGAGTTTGTTGCCATGAGACCAGGCCCTCATGAAATTTGGTTTGTTGGTTTCCTTTGGAGGGTGGAATAGGGGGATGGTAACACAAGCCCCTGGGATATCAGGCCTCTTGGTATTCCCTCGAGGAGGGAGGAGGAGGTCCTTAAATTTAGGCCCTTATAAAATTAGGCTTGTTGGGGAGGGGGTGGGCCAGAAGACAGGCCGTAATGAGACTGGCCTGTTGATATACTCTAGTAAAGAGAAGGAAAGTTCCAGGAAATTAGGCCTTCAGGAAGTCAGAGTGCAGAAATGTTGTAGCTCCCTTGTGGAAGGAAGGAGTGGGCCATGAAACCCTCATATGATTGGGTCTATTGACTTTCCCACGTAGAGGTAGAGAGCCATGAGACCAAGCACTCATAAGTAAGATCTTTTTGGTTTTCTCACAGTGAAGCCATGAGATCCTCCAGAAATCAGGCCTACTTTTGTTCCTTCATGAAAGGATGGGAGATGCAGAATAGGTTTTTATGAGATCAAGGATGTTGGTGTACCTTCACAGAGAAAGGGGGTCACTAGAGTGGCCCTCATGAGATTGGAACTGTTGGTATTCCCTACTGGTGGTTGGGGAAGACTACTGGACAAGCCCACAAGCAATTAAAGCTTTTATTTGTATTTCCTTTGAGACTAAAGATGTTGAGCCTTTTTTCATGTCTTTATTGGCCACTTATACTTCTTTTGAGAATTTATTTTGTTTTCCCATTTATTGATTAGATAATTTGTTCTTTTTGCATGTAATATTTTGACTTGTTTATAGATTTTAGAAAATAATCCTTTGGAACTGGGTGCAGTGGTACAGGTCTGTAATCCCAGTGGCTTGGAAGGTAGATGCAGGAGGATCACAAATTTGAGACCAGAGGCAGTCTGTATAACTTAGTGTGACCCTGTCTCAAAAAGTAAAAAATAAAAAAAAAATGGGTTGAGGGTGCAGCTCAGTGGTGTAGCACATGCAAAGTATACAAGCACAAGGCCCTGGGTTCAACCGCAGTACCAGAAAAAAAAAAAAAAAAGGAAAGAAAAAAAAAAGAAAAGAATCCTCTGATGAATAATTGACAAAAAATTTCTCCCATTTCATAGGATGTGTTTTCACTCTGATGAATGTTTATTTTGCTGTTTATTTTGCTTTTTAATTTGATGCTATCTCATTTGTTGTTTTCTTTTCTGAGCTATTTGAGACCTATTCAGGAAGATATAGCCTGTGGATGTATCTTTAAGCATTTTCCCTATGCTTTCCTCTAGTAGCTTCAAAGTTTCAGATTGGATATTTAGGTCTTTTGATCCATCTTGGATTTATTTTTATAGGGTAAAAGATAGGGGTATAGTTTCAGTCTTCTACATGTAGATATCCAGTTTTCTCAGCACAATTTGTTGAAGAGGCTGTCTTTTCTCAAAAGTATGTTTCTGGCCCTTTTGCCAAGAATCAGACAGCTGTGGCTGCATGGATCTATTTCTGGGTCTTCTATTCTATTCCATTGGTCTCTGTGTCTGTTTTTGTGCCAGTATCATTCTGTTTTTTTCTTTTTGCTATGGCTCTGTAGTATAATTTGAAATTACATCTTATATTACCTCCAACATTACTCTTTTTTCCTCCTCAGGATTTCTGTGATAATACAGGGTCTATTGTGCTTCCATACATATTTTAAGAATATTTTTTGTATTTCTGTGAAGAATGCCAGTGGAATCTTGATGGAGACTGCATTAACTCAAAGATAACTTTCAGTAATGTAGCCATTTATGCAGTGTTAATTCTACTAATCCATGAACATGGGATATTTTTCCTTCTCCCCATGCCATCTTTAGTTTTTTTATTCAGTGTTTAAAAGTTATAGAGTATTTCATAATCTTTGTTATGCTTATTTTGTAGGTTTTTAAAAAAGAATGATGTGAATGTAATTGTTTTCATTTCTTTCTCAGCATGCTCGTTATTGGTATATGAAAACATTACTGATTTTGTATGCTTACTTTGTATTCTGCTATTTGCTGAATTTGTTAATCTGATTTTTGGTCAGGATTTATAGGGTATTTTAAGTATAGGATCGTATTTTGTGCAAGTAGAGATAATTTGAGTTATTTTTTTCCTGTTTGTGTTCCCTTTATTTCTTTCTATTGCCTTATTTTTCTGGCTAAGATTTCAAACATTATATTGAGTAAGAGAAGGAACATAGTACATACACTTGTCTCACTCCTGGCTTTAGAGGAAAATATTTGCCCATTTAGTATGGTGGCTATAAGTTTGTTATAAATAGGCTTTATTATGTTTAGGTATGTCATTTCTATTCTTGGTTTATTCAGAGACTCTATGATAAGGGGGTGTTAAATTTATCAAAGTCTTTTGCTGCATCTATTGAGATGATCATGTGATTTTTTTTGTCCCTGATCCTATTAACCTGCCATATGACATTTATTGATTTGTATATGTTGAACCATCCTTGGATCCCTGGAATGAAACCAACTTGGTCATGGTTTATGACTTCTTAAATGTATTGTTGAATGAGTCAGCATGAACTTATTGAGAATTTTAGTGTAAAAGGATCATCAGGAAAGTTGGTTTATAGGCTTATAAATTTCTGTTTTGTTATGCCCTTATCCAGTTTTTGTATCAGGGGACTACTGGCTTAAATCAATGGCAAAAGAAACTACTGAAACTATACAAACATATGGAAATTGAGTAATATATCTTTGAATGATTACTGGTTTATTGAAGAAATCAGAGAAGAAATTTCATTTATAAAATCCTAGAAATAAATGAAAATGAAAACACAAGTTACCAGAGCCCTTGGAATATAGGAAAATCAGTCCTCAAAAGAAATTTAATGAGTGCCAGCATTTAAAAAAAAAAAAAAAAAAGAAATACCTTATATAACCTAATAATGCACCTCAAGTTCTTAGAAAAATAAGAACAAATGGAAACCAATTTGTTGTTGTTGTTGTTAGGTGCCATCGAGTCAGTATCCGACTCATAGCAACCCTCATAGGGTTTTCAATGGCTGACTGTTCCGGGATTGCCTTGGGAGTGGATTGCCAGGCCCTGCTCCCATTTTTGAGGTGCTGGGAATTGAACTCGGGACCTCAGAGACTGCAGCACAGCACTCTACCCACTGAGCCAAATCCCAGCAGGAAACCAATTTAGTAGATGGAAAGAAACAAAAAGATCAAAACAAAATTAATGAAATGGAACCTAGAAGAACAATACTAAGGATCAATGAAATAAATAATTGGTTCTGTGAGAATATAAGCATGGTTGGCAATCCCTTACCAAGCTAACCAAAAGCAAGAAGGAATACTCAAATTAATAAAATTAGAGATGGAAAAAGTCATGTTATAACAGATACCAATAAAATTTACAGGAATATTAGGGAATATTTCAAAGTTTATATTGTGGTATTATAGTACTTGACCAGAATCAGTTCTGAAGGAAGACTAGTAGAGTGGTAATCAGTTTGAGTGCTGAGCAATTTTTTCCTGTAAGAAATAATGTAAATATATTTATTGGTTCCAATACCATAATGAATGGCTAGTTTAGATACAAGTGTGTAGACTGCATACATAACAATAACTTCTTTTTTAAAAAATTCAATTGCTATCTTTACAATTTGTCTCCTTTCTTCACTTTTAGTGCTAAGAAGTTTCTTGAGTACTCTGACGACCTGATATACCAGGGACGTCCTGTCCCTATGCCATAAAACAGAAAATGAACTGTGGGCAAGTGAAGTTTCCTCTCTCCTTTCATCTACTCCTCATCCCTGGCATTACTGCCTGAGCTCTGTCTCCTATCAAATCAGTATTGGCATTAGATTGTCTTCCACAAAATTGGTTCCTGGGTCAAAAAGCTTAGAAACCAGTATATGGTATACATATATAAGAAAAATTGTACATACAGAACCAGAGCCAGTCTTTACTGCTTGAAACTGATGCACAGAGTGACGGTTTCCTACTTGTTTCATCCAGAAGTTCCACAGATACGTGTCGCATTACATTCAACTTTTAGCAGTTTAGAATATTGAGCAAGTGGTCAAGAATGGACCCAGAATACACTTGAATATATTGGCCAAGGACCAAAATGTTTAATCACAGAGCAATTTGATGGTCAATGTATCACTATATTCCAATAAATTGGAAACCCAATAAATTCTAATAAATTGGAAAATCTGGATGAATTGAATACATGTCTGCACATATATTACCTTCTATTAACACTGATCCCAAAGGTGAAAGCTTAAGGTCTTCAGTATGCATATGATTTGTTTTAGTATGTATATGATTACTAAATTACTATTATTACTAGTGGGTATTTTTAAATTTAATTTCTCAAAGAAACTTTCTTCTCAGAATTTCCTCTAAGAAATTTGACACTATTGCATGAGTCAGCCATAATAATTTTCCTTAGAAGACCACATGGTATTTGTTTACTTTCGAATAATTTCTAGGAATGCCTAACATTTTTCTATTGGGGAAAGCTGGACTTGAACCCGTGACCCTCTGCATTGTGTTTTGTGCAACCAGGTGCCCCAACACTGTACCTGCAAAGAATTCAGGCCAGGGAACAGAGCATCACACTCAGGAGTGGTGAAGCAAGGCAGGTTTATTTATAAGGGAAAGGAAAAGGGATGGGAAGTTGGGATGGAGAGGGGAGACAGGGAAGGAGGATGCTCAGCTATAACCCTGCTGCTGGGTCAGGGACTCCTGGGTGTCATTGCTTGTCCGTTCCTGGAGTCTTCACCACTTAGGAGGCCCTGAGCTTGATTCTCGAAGGCTTGCCTCTGGAAGCACTTGATCCATTGGTGTAGAAATGGTGAAGAGAAGAAGGAGGAGAAGGAGATCTGGTCGGTGCAGGCAGGCAGGTGAAGGCAAGGATGGAAGCACGTTGAAGGAAGTCTTAAGGTAGATGATGGGTGGGCTAAAGGCTAGGTGGATCAGGCAGATGCAGGCCTCTGGTCCTTATGGGGACAGAAGACAGGCGAGCAGATTCTGGGGGGTAGTTGAATGAGGTGTTAGGCTCAGGGGCTTTTATTCCCTTCAGCCAACTGTCATACAACTGTCAAGGAATGACAGCTGGCCAATCAGGGAAGGGCTGTGGTGGCACAACGGAAAGGGTTTGACCAATCAAGGAGGCAGATGTAGCTTAGTCAGGCCTCAAAGAAACCTGAGCTGGCCAGCACCATCTTGGCTCACTCAGTGGGAGGGGGGAGGAGTGAGGCACCCGGAGGTGGGGCAAAGGCCAACTGTCCTGAGGAATAGAGTTAGGTCCTCCTGGAGGGCCAGAAGGGCTCCAGAGATCTGCCATGTTGTGATACCTTCTATCTTCCTGAGAACCCACAACATTTGTCCATCCTGAAAGAGTTCTAAGATACACTAAACAAAGATCTTTCACTTAGTTTAGAACAAACAAACGTAATTCAAAGTAAATAAAGTAAATATCATTCCTTGTGAATAATGTCTTCTTTGATTCATTTGAGGGGAACAAAAGGATGAGGGTCCTGTAGCAGGAACACCATTCCTCAGAATAGCTTTCCTTCTAGTGAGAGAATAAAGAGAGTAAGAAAGGGTAAGTAAAAATGATTGTGCTTTTTTCAGTACTAAGAATTTAACACTTGCCTGCAGCCATAGCCCCTGGGCATCCAATATCATCAGATCTTAGAGGCTAAGCAGGGTCAGGTCTACCTGGATAAGAGACCACCTGAGAATACCAGGTGTTGTAGGATTGAGAGAAGTACCTGGCAGCCCACTCCAAAAAAACTATCAGCCATTGAAAACCCTATAAATAGATAAGAAGCACTGACAATAGCGCCGTGCATTGCACAGTGTCAGGTAGTATTTCATCTGTTTTATATAGGGTCACCATGAATCCTATTCCATGGCACCTAACAACAACAGGGATTGAATTTAGGGCCTGCCTTTTGCATGCTAGGGAAATGCTCTATCACTGAGCTGCAGTCCCAGACACTTTCTTATTTTTACTTTGAGACAATGTCTCACTAAATTACACAGGCTGCCTCTGGCTTCCAACCTGTGATCCACCTGCCTCAGTCTCCCAAGTAGCTGGGATTGCAGATTTGCACCATGGAGCTTGGGAAAAATTAATTGTTCTTGATTGAGTTTTTTCTTGGTTTCTGCCAATCTTTGTTTTCTAGAGTTATAAATTGACACTAAAAATTTCTGCTTGATTCTGTTTTTGATATTTCTGTGGAGAGACAGGTCATTGGAGTTAGCTAATTGGCTCTTTTTGCTGAAATTACTTACTTTAGATTTTTAAAAGATAGCCTAATCACTTATTTTACCCTGGGGAAGAGGAGAATATTTCCCAAGCCTAAATACCAATGAACTCTCTACTAGCAAGCTATATGGATAATAGGATTATATGATTCAATGCTTGTTGTTGTTAGGTGCTGTCAATTCAGTGTCCAACTCATACTAACCCTATGTAAAACAGGTGAAACAGTATTGTTCGTGCTTCTCTGCTACTCATAGAATTTTGAATGGCTGATCATTTTAAGGGAGTCAGTTGCTGTGTCCTCCCACTATGATTCAGAAATTTTTTAAAAGATGTTTTATTTCTCAAATGTTAATAATATTAAGTAAATTTGATGCAATTTAAATAATCATTTTCTTTCCTAGTTTTAATTTTTTCTACATTCCACTATCCCTTAACAAATTTTAATCAAAAATTGATACATATGTAATATTTTGAATAGAAAAATGTGTTTAAATTCTACATCTTACAGATTTTCATAAAATGAGTGTGGCATAGGCATTTCTGTATTCTGAAAAGATATTCTAATTTTCATTTAATTGAACTGTGCAATAAGATGACCTAAATATTATATTTGAATTATTAATACCTGAAGTAGAATCCTAGATCTTCTATTTCACTAGTAAATATTAGATTTCAGCAATATAGCTAGAATCTCAGAAGCTTAAGTTTCTTATCAGTAGGTAAAGATTGGTATTTCCTGTTAATATTAGTCAAGACTGTTTCAGCTAAGAATGAGAAACTGAACTTTTTGTTTTGTACAAATGGAGAGTGTAAAATTCCAACATGTTTTAATTACTGATT
>VMDO01040111.1:0-12177 GCA_007922755.1 Pedetes capensis
TATTGACTGTTTCTTTTAGTCTTTTATGCACATGGCATTTTTGGTGAAGCAAAACATATTAGTTGAAAATTCTGTCAAATTAGAAATTAGTTAACCATTCTCAAAATCCTTTTAAATTAAACACAAGTAGACCTAGATTTTTTTTTTCAGGGCAAAAAGTTACCAGATGAATATAATTCTCGAGATGTTTTTTGAAACTTGGTATGTCTTTTAAAATACTAAATAACCCTAACTTCCATCCTGAGTAAGGAATTAGTACTAACATTGCTTTGGAAAAGATACAAAACTACTTTGATATCCTTGAAATATGTTACCATGCTCTTTTTTATTGATGATGTTCAGAGTTGCATGCCTCAAGGATGGGTTGAGATTCATAATTGGAGGGCAAATTCACACTTAAGCACTCAAATTTTAAAGAGTGTTTATGTTTCTGTAACCAAGGAGCAGCAAACCAAGACTGATGTGATGTGTTTTATAGGTAGCTGCCACACAGTGTTTATTATTGCTTCTAAAAAAAGCAGCCCTATAATTGGAGCTTCCCCTCCCATGGGTGGCTTATCCCCTGCTGTATGAACAGCATAAATTCCTCCTGAGGCTATCCTGATCCTCACAAAATAATAAATGTATTTCCACTAAAGTATTACATTGTTAATCGGGAATGTTAACAAATCATACTTGATGAGAAAGCAAAATGATTATTTAAGTTTTTAACATATTTGTCAAAAGTAAATATAAAAGTTTTCATTCTCTTTACTCAAAGTAAAGAAAATGGTAATCTCATATCAGAATGATAGATTGTTCTTATCTGAATATAGAAAATTTTATTATGCCATTTTCATTCTGTCTCTTTGCTAGAATGACACAGGTCTATATACAAAACATGTTGAGGACGAGATGGCTTTTAGAAAAGAATGATTTCTTTAGTTGGAGAAATATTTCCATTTACACTCACATATCCTTATGCTGCTTAACATTGGCATTTATCAAATAAGGGGAGCATTTGTTCTGGGTGTCAACACAATGTTAGAAAATCTTTGACAACTGGATAAATTCTTCAACTCTTAGGCTTCAATTATTTTCTATTCTATCATAGACAAGCTATCACGCCAATAGGTTGAGAAACATTTTAATCAAAACACAGTATGTCATTTTTTGTCACAATTAAAAAAAAAACAGTAAGCTAGAAGTTGTGCCTGTACCTAAGTAAATGTTAAATTCAAGTTCTATTCTATGATCACATTACATTTTTTCCACGTCTATAAATTTAAAACAGTCTGGATGAAATGAATCATTTCAGCCATGATCATGGTAAGAGATATAACAGAGTTGGCTGGTAGATTGAATTATCATATTACTTTCAATATGTTGTTGTTGTTGTTAGGTGCTGTCGAGTTGGTCTCCGACTCATAGTGACCCTCACAGGGTTTTCAATGGCTGACTGTTTCGGGATTGCCTTGGGAGTGGGTTGCCAGGTCCTTCTCCCATTTTTTGCGGTGCTGGGAATTGAACTTGGGACCTCAGAGACTTCAGAGTGGCACTCTACCAACTGAGCTAAACCCCAGCCCCCTCTTCAATATATTAAACCATAATAATTTTAGATCACACATGAAGTTGTATAACTAGTCCAGTTCTAAGCATAATAGCAAAAAGGAATTTCTTTTGAATTTTCTTTGGCTTTCAAAGATAAATATGATTATGGTAAATCTTTTGGAAAATTGTTACTATCTTTTGTTTTTTTAATATTTTTTGTGGTACTAGGGAGTTGAGCCCAGGGCCTCACACATGCTTTTGCAGGCACTTTACCATGGAGCTATACTCTTAGCCCAATTTTTATTTCTTATTTTGAAACAGACTCTAAGTTATGAAGGCTCCCTTTGGTCTCAAACTTGTGATCATTTTGCCTCTGCTTCCCTGGGATTACGGGCATGACCTACTGCACCTGAGTTGGAAAATTATTTTTATAAACATTCTATAAATTGAGAATGGTTTTCACACCTGATGCAAAATTCTTTGACCAATACACCTAAAAGATAATGAATTAAAGCTAACATTTAAGTGTTTTAGGACTAAATTATTCTCACATGAGAGATTATGAAGTAAAACCAAGTACCTTTTATTTTAAAAAATATTATTTTCTATATGTATAGATCCAGGTTTTAACATGAGCTTATATAGTGTATTTTACCAAGACAATTCAGATTCACTAAAACTTCTCTGATACAGATCATGAAATGATGTATGACTTCTTCTGAAGGTTTAATGATTTGATATTTTCACATTTTTATTGTCCATAAATCTAGTTAAATTGTGTGGTAGGAATCTTAAACACACAAATGTTTAGTTATATTTTATTTTATATAAGGAATTATAGTATCTTGGCTCTCAGTACCTAAGAGAACTATTTATATATTTTTTAATGATTCATGATTATATAGCCTTGCACTTTATTACATTTATAACATATATATAGTATATAAACAATTCACTGTGTGGTCCATTGGAATAAGACAGTGAAGTGGAAAGAAGAGTAGATTAGCTCCTTTGATAAGTTACATGCTTTAATCTTTTACCTGATGATTGCTAAAGTCTTAGAGAATTAATATCAAAAACAAGTTTAAAGACATTTAAATACAAATATATATTAAAGTATTAATCCCACAGGGTTGGGATTTAGCTCAGTTGGTAGAGCGCTATGCTGAAGTCTCTGAGGTCCCCAGTTCAATTCCCAGCACTGCAAAAATGGGAGAAGGACCTGGCAACCCACTCCCAAGGCAATCCCGAAACAGCCATTGAAAACCCTATGAGGGTCACTATGAGTTGGATACCCACTCAACAGCACCTAACAACAACAACAACAACAGGAATCCCATATTTTGATGTTTATACATTTGACACTGAGTTAATGGTTTAAATCTGAAAATGTCTAATAAAGTCATGATAGAAAGAAAGATGCCTCTATTGCTTTACTCAGCTTTGATATTAGCCCCTTTTTAATGAATACTTTTTAATAAATATGAGATAGAATATGATGTTTTAGAATAAGTAAAGAATTTAAGTAAATTGAAGAGTTTTAGAAACAATGAACAAGTATAGACAGCTGGAATTCGTGTATACCAAAAACAGAGTTGAAAGTGAACAATACAGACACTAGTGGAAACAAAAGGAAGAAATAAGAACCCGATCTACCAGGCAAAAAGTGAATAAGACAATTTCAGAGTTGAAGCATGCATAAATCATTCATTGAATTTTCAATCTAAGCATTTAAATTTTGTGTTCAGTCTTCATAAGCCACTTCTTATCACTGAAAGAATGTAATATTTCTATATTGCAAATCATATTGTGTTGATGTTTGGGTTCCTTTAGATCCATACCTGCTTTGACAAAGATACATTTTGATTTGATGTTGGCTAAGTAGTCAGGAACCTCACCATCTGTGTCTTTTTTTCCATGATCTGATAATGGAGTTTACCCTTTCTTGTTTTTAATCTTTAGTATAACATACATAAAGATCAGTACAGAAGCTGTGATAACGTCTCTGCCAAATCATCAGATAGTGATGTCAGTGATGTGTCCGCCATTTCCCGAACCAGCAGTGCCTCACGCCTCAGCAGCACAAGCTTTATGTCAGAGCAATCTGAGCGCCCCAGGGGTAGAATCAGGTGAGTTGTCAATGCCATTCATGTTGACTGAATCTTTATCCTTGGTATAAAGTGCAACAAGCTCCCAGAACGTTCTTTGTAGAATACTGTTTAGATCAGGCCAGCAAAAGCATCTCATTAAAATAACTGGGTGGGTAGATCATTTACATTTACCAACTACTCTCTAGTGACACTAACAAAATTGTGGTATCTACTGTCCGATTCAGCTTATTACTGTAGTCATAACTTTAATGTTGGGCATGCGCCTGTCTGTCCGGCCTGGATGTTCGGACAAGCGGTGCCGCTGCACACACAGATACTAAACACAATTCACTCGGACCCTCAGGTGAGGGGCGCGAACTCCTGCGGCCCTTGGGACACGATGGAGATGGGAGAAAGGAAAAGCCTCTGGTGCTTTTGCCATCCAGGGGCAAACACCTGTATTGGTGGTCACAGTGGTCACAAGGAGCTTTCTCAGAGCCGCATTTGCAAGAGTTCCTTCTGATGCTGTGAAAATGACAGAGTATCTTTTAGTCTGGTATCAGAAAGCTTCTATTGTACAGGGCCAGATAGCAAATATTTCAGATTCGTAGTATGATACCTGTCAAAAGTATTCAATAATGCCATTGTATTGTGAAAGCCATGCAAATAAATGAGCATGGCTGTATGTATATCTACCTATCTATCTATCTATCTATCTATCTATCTATCTATCTATCTATCTAATGTTTTTGTGAAAATAGTGGGCTACATTTTCTCTTTGACCAATCTCTTCTTCAGTCTCATAATGATGGATCTGCTTTTAGGATCTGGTATGGTGACTAACAAAATATACATCCCTCATTTACATTATGTGATTCGTAAGACATTTCCATCATTTGTTAAATCACCAATAATACTTTTGTATTATTCAGCAGGCAGATACCCTGCTGAAAAGGAAAAGGCCTCAGGTATTCAAGTGCTATCTAAAGTAAAGCAGACTCATTGTGGACAAAGCATATTTTTATAGTTTTTCTTAGCTGGTTTTCAGAAATAGAGGCTTCATGGAAGAAATTTTGATATTGGTGAGCGTTCCCTAAAATGCAAATGTTAAAAATGGGAACAAGTGCCTTTCTAATACTCTGTAACTTTTTTTTTTTTTTGCAGTTCTGGGGGTTGAACCCAGGTCCTTGCGCTTGCATGCTCTGCAAGTGCTGGACCACTGAGCTGCACCCTCAGCCCATGTTCTTACTTTTTGAGACAGGGTCTCACTAAGTTATGCAGACTGCCTCTGGTCTCGAACTTTCCCTTCTGTATTCCTCTCAGATTTATGCACATTTCTACAAATCATGAGTTTTCTACTTTATTACATAAGATTATCTGAGAAAATGCATACTAATGGCCTTTACAAGTGGGTTTCTCTACACTTACCTACTATTCCTTTCTTTAAGGTGACTTTTTGGTTTTTGTTTAAACTTTCAAAACTCTATTCCGGTATCATAAGTAGGTCTTAAGTCAGTGATGGGTTTCTTTTCATAGTGAGACATTCAAATCTGATGTTAAAATATTTGTTTTTAAAAATCATACTCTCTGGTCTCCAAAGACCAAGAAATGAGGTTTTGCTTTTCTAATCAAGGAAAACGAATGAACCTTAATTTTAAGAGAGAAGAGACTGATTTCATACGCTTGATCATTCCTTAGACTCCCTTCCAGACCCTTTTCCATGTGACAAGGTAGGAAAAAAAAGTTTTTTGTTTTTTGGTGGGTTTTTTTGGTGGTATTTTTGAGTTGAACCCGGGTCTTCGCACATACTTTGCAAGAGCTCTACCACTGGGCTTCACCTTAGTTCATTCTTTATCCTTTATCCTGCGTCCACCTCCTGAGCCGCTGGGATTACAGGCATGCACCACCGTGCCTGGCTTATACTCTGAAAGTCTGATATTATTACCCATTTCGGTGTACAATAAAATGTATCTTAAAAATTCCTTCTTTCTGGATTTCCTTAAACCTAGCTTGTGTGCTGAAGCAAATGGAAAGTAGTCATCTTCCCTTTAGTTAACAACCTCATAGTGTGATAATATAGATGAGCAATTTCAACTGAATTTTTATAGGAAGAAAACAAACAACACGGATACTTTAGGCAGCTCAACAAAGGACTATATTTTTATACAAAGATAGGAAGAAACTGTATGTTAGTATATTGAAGCCAGTGATACTTTGTGGGGAAAATGGCCAACTTCAGAAATCAACACTGAGTATAACTTATGAAAAGAAGCAAAGGAAAGATGATTCCTTGCTTACCTGATTCATGACAGTTTTGTGTTTGATGAAGATGATGAGATGAGGGGAGACCTAAAAAGGGTACAAAAGAATTTGTTACTAAATCCATTTTCTCTAAGCACTTTTGGGTTTCCCACTTACTTTCTCTTTTCTGTAGCTTAAAACTTTTAACTGAGATTTTTACTTTATACAAATGGGTTTTGTAAACTTAGGCACTCAAGCTGATAGCTAAACAAGTTTCCCTCTAAGAACCACTTTCTTATAATCTTATACTTTGTGTCAGTGATTCTTCAAATATAGTACATATTTAATCTTCTTCGAATAATGTGCAATAATGCAGAAAAATCAGATATGGGAAAGGACAAATCTTCTGATATTCAGAGAGTCTTTATCCTCTCATACACATTCTTCTCCATATATATCCCCATAGATTCACAAGCACACATACATACACACATGCAGGGCTGTTTTGCTCCCATCAACCTCGTGGTCCTGAGAGAGGATGGTTTGGATTCAAAATGTTATGTCTCATTACTATAAAACAAAGAAAGGCTTCAGACTCTTCAGCTGTAAGTATCCCATGCTTTCATAGCTAACACAGTAAAAAGTAATTGTTCTTAATATATTGGTGCTTCTTATTTGTTAATTTTTTAGTAACTAACATTTGCAAATGGGAGAAGGATGTGGTAATCCACTCCCAAAGCTATCTTGAAACAATTAGCCATTGAAAATACTATGAGGCTTGCTGTGAGTCAGACCCAACTCGATGGTACCTAAGAACACAACATTTGCAAAATTTTATAATTCTGTATATTCAAGTTCATTATGAAACGATGAACAAAGTTGATCAGTCAATGATAGAATATATCATAATAAATAGCAGTCTTTTGAGTGCTTACCATGTATAAGGACTTTACATTATATTTCATTGTTACATTAATGTATAGTAATTAGGCCACATACTTAAGGAGATTATAATTTACTTATGGGCTTAAAACCTATTTTTGAGTTCTTATTTCTTATATATGCCTTCTCTCATTACATGGCACAAGAACTATTTTGTTATGCCTTGCCTCTTTTGGACTTTGCTTTGAGAGTTAATAAAAGGACTTAAAAGGCACTACAGTATTTTTTAAAGCTAATGTTTAATGCCCTAATAGTCAACCTAGTACTTAATGTTCTGATGAGGGACCATAGAAAGAAACCATATGACATGGCATTATTCTTATTAGATAATGCTGTGGTATGTTGTTACTTAAAACACTGGTATTTTCCAAATACTTCTTGCTATATTTTTCTCCTTCTTATTTTCAATACATATTATTGTTTTAGAGATTTTATATTTGGGATAATGATATTGCAGCAAATATCTTGTTCACTTAGATCTTTCACTAGCAATGATAGGATAGTTCTGTATGAATTTTAAGAGGATCCCTTCCTCCAAGTGTCTCTATCTACAGCAGCCTGCTCATTTTGTAGTGCCTCAACATTTTCTTCTTCTGATTGACTGAATTATCTATTCAAAACAGTTTAAAAATATCTCATGTTTTCAGTTTAAGTTTACAGCGAAGCTACAGTTGTTGTTGTTGTTGTTGTTAGGTGCTGTCCAGTCGATATCCGACTCACAGCGACCCTCATAGGGTTTTTGATGGCTGACTATTTTGGGATTGCCTTGGGAGTGGATTGCCAGGTCCTTCTCCCATTTTTGCGGTGCTGGGAATTGAATTCCGGACCTCAGAGACTGCAGTGCAATGCTCTACCAACTGAGCTAAATCCCAGCCCATAATGTTTTCATTAGGATAAATAAGCTTTTAGCAATATAATTAATTAAAAGTTATGGTAAAAAAGTTGTTGAAATTGATTAAAAACCATTCACAAACTGGAGGATGATTCTTACAAGGCAAAATCAGTATATAATGTTTCAAAAATAATCATCAATATAGAGTTTAGGTTCTTAAGTTTTCAGATTTGTTCTGTTTATACCTTACATTTGGATTTAGTTTGGGCTTAAATATTCCTCAAAGAATGTTTCTTCATCCAAATCCAAAATATGAACATTATTTAACAGTAGAAGTGACATAACTGATAATAAAAATGTACAAGTAATACAAGTCAAAAATAACTATATTATTTATGACTTACCTTTCTTCATCCCAAAAGAGCTGAATCTTCATGGAATACATTTCAATTTTTTTTTGTCTTTATCATGTAACTCTTTTATTCAAGGAGATAAATTTCAGGTTTTTATTTTTAACAAACTTTTAAGGCAAATCTGAACATATTCATAAAATTGCTCTCATACATTATATGATTTTAGATTTGTGAAACCCCCAAATTTTCCAACATTGCTTAAGTTTGTTATATACAAGTTTGTTCTCCTGGCATTACCAAGGTTGACTTTCTGTATCTAGTTGAGTTTTAATAGTCAAACTTAAAGAGAAAATTTCATAACAGTAGTTTTTAGTCTCTTTTATCATTTTCTTAAAGAATAATATTATTATTAAAAGCCACTATTATTATATTCTATACTCATAATTTGAAAGATATGAAGGGAGATTTTAGAAGGTTTCTTCTGTGGACAAATACTAACTTGCAACTATCAATTTGCTAAAATTTAGCATTTGATGTCAAGTAGCAACCAGTAAACATATGCTGAAGGAAATGCTCTTATGTTTGTATTTATTTAGGGATTTTATTTATTTTTTTTTGCACTAAGGTGTTAGACTGAGGGCCTTGCACATATTTTTGCAAGTGCCCTACCACAGAGCCGCACCCTAAGCCCATTTTTTTAATTCTTCGAGAAAATGTTCCCAAATTATGCAGGCTGCCTTTGACCTTGAACTCTCAATCTTCCTGCCTCTGTCTGCAGAGTCACTGGGATTACAAGCATGTGCCACCATGCTTGGCCTATTTGGGGACTTTAAAACAATATAGGTTAAAATATTTTATATTTTTTCTTTTATTTATTTTGGAGTACTGGAGGGCTGAACTTAGGGCCTTGCACATGTTTTGCAGACACACTACCATGGAGGTGCAACCCCAACTCCATTTTTTATTTTTATCTTGAGACGGTCTCACTAAGTTATACAGGCTGCCTCTGGCCTCAAATAGGTGATCCGCCTGGCCCTGCCTCCCAAGTCACTGGGATTACAGACATGCATCACCACACTAGACATAACTTTTAATATTTTAAATTTTGATGGAAAATGCAAAAGTTAATATCTTCTGTAAAATATTAGTTATGTTTAAAAGTATTACAAAAATAATTTCAAATATACCTTATTTAAAAATAGTTCTTCAATTCAGTAAAGAAATACAAAAAAATATTTTAAAATAAACTTCACACTTTTTAAAAATTGTATATAAAATGGAACATTGGTTCAGAATCACTTTGCTATTTTAATACCTTAGACTATGTAAATGAGACTTCAGTTCTATTTGCTTCCAGTTATTTTGTCTACTGATGTAAAGAGTGAGCAAAAGGAGTTGATATTGTATTTTATTTTACTTTAGCTATCCAGAATTGATTTTGCATACCTACCTGTTGAACTGTGGAAAACAGTTGACTAAGGACTACAAAAGTACTGAAAAGGAAGACAGGAAAATATCGTGGAAGTTAGGTAACAAAGAGAGAATAAATGTGGACACAATGACAGATATTGGTTAGTTAACATTCAAGAAAATGAATATTTTGGTGATTGTCCAATGTCCCATTTCATATAATTCTCTTAGCCATAGTAGTTCATTGTTGATAATCTTTGGTTATTATTTCCTGAGAGTAGATTAAAACTATAAAAAGGATGGAAAGGATATCCCATGTGACCTTTAAAAAGACTCTACCTTTATAATAAATATATTAATAAGTGACTGTACCATATTTGGGCTGTGGACTAGCACAATTGGAAGGGTGCTGCTCTGTGCTCTCTGAGGTGTCGGGTTCAATCCTCATCACCGGAAAAATGGGAGAAGGAACTGGCCCATTTTTGCAGCTACTATGTCAATCCATCTAATTGAAGGTCTTCTTTTTTTTCGTTAACCCTCCATTCTCCCAAACATGATACGCTTTCTCAGTGAATTGATCCCTCCTGACAACATGTCCAAAGTACGTAAGACACAGTATAATCATCTATGCTTTCCAGTTGCACTCTGGTTGAGAATGGATCTGTTGATTCTTTTGGTAGTCTATGGTATATTCAACATTTATCTGCAGCACCACAGTTCAAAAGCATCAATTCTTCTCCTGTCTCCCTTACTCAACATTTAGCTTTCACAACCATATGATATGACTGAAAATACCATGGCATGAGTCAGTCACACCTTCATCTTCAATGTGACATCTTTAAATTAAGAGGTCTTTTGCAGCAGCTTTTCTCAGTGCAATGTGTCTTTTGATTTCTTGACTGCTGCTTCCATGGGTGTTTATTATAAAACCAAGTGAAACAAAATCTCGGACAACCTCATTCTTTTCTCCATTTATCATCAAGTTGTTTACTGACCCAGTTGTATGGATTTTTTTTTTCTTGATGGTGAGGTGCAGTCCATACTGAAAGCTGTGTTCTTTGATCCTCATCAGTAAATGTTTCAAATCCTCTTTACTTTAAGTAAGTAAAGTTGTGGCATCTGCATAAAGCAAGTTGTTAATGTGTCTTCCTCCATCCTGGAGCCACATTCTTCATAAAGTTTGGCTTCTCAGATTTGCTCAGCATAGATATTGAAGATGTACGGTGAAAGGTTACATCCTTGACATATACCTTTCCTGACTTTAAACTAAGCTGTGTTTCCTTATTCTGTTTGAACAATGACCTCCTGGTCCATATACAGATGCTTCATGAGTACAATTAAGTACTCTGGTATTCCCATTCTTTGGAATGTTATCCATAATTTGTTGTGGCCCACACACTCAAATGCCTTTGCATAGTCAATAAAACACAGATAGACATCCTTCTGGTGTTCTCTGCTTTCAGCCAATAACATGACATGAGCAATGATGTGCCTGGTTCCAGACTCTCTACTGAATCTGGCATTACTTTCCATCAGTTCTCTGTCAATACACTGCTATAGTCACTTTTGAATGACCTTTAGCAAAATTTTACTTCCATGTCATAATAATGATATAATTTGATAATTTCTGCATTCAGTTGGATCCTCTTTCTTGGGGAGAGCATGAATATAGATCTCTTCCAGTCAGTTTCCCGGGTAGCTGTTTTCCAGGTCTCTTGGCATAAACAAGTGAGCACCTGCAATGCTGCATATCTTTGTTGAAACATCTCTATTGGTTTCCATCAGTTCCTGGAGCTTTGTGTTTTGCTAGTACCTTCAAGACAGCTTCTACTTCTTCCTTCAATACCATTGGTTCCTGATCATATAGCAACCTCTTGAAATGGTTGATCACCCACCAATTTGTTTTGGTATGATTCTGTGTATTCTAGTTTCTTTTGATGTTTCCTGTGTCATTTAATATTTTCCCTGTAGAATCTCTCACTATTGCCACTCAAGGATTCAATTTTTTCTCCTATAAGCTTTAGAAAAAAAGAACATGTTCTTCATTGTTGGTTTTCTATCTTGACCTCTTTGCAAAGGTAATTATAACATTTGATTTTGTCTTCTTGAGCTCCTGTTTGAAATCAGCCGCTTAGTTCTTTAACTTCATCATGTATCCCTTATACTTTGCCTGCTTGAGGATGCTCAAGGGCAAGTTTCAGAGTCTCTTTTGACATGTAATTTGGTCTTTTTTTCCTAATAACCTTTTGGTTTCCTCATGAAGGATGTGTTTGATGTCATGCAACAAGTTGTCTGGTATTTGGTCATTTGTGTCTAATGCATCAAATTTGTTCTGAGGTGGTCTCTAAAATCAGATGGGATATACTCTGCCGTAGTCCCATTCCTGCAGCCTAAGGATCCAGGGTTTCCCGAAGGTGGGTGAGGAGTCGGAGGCGATGGGTAACAGAAACACAGCAGCTCAGAGGCAGTGTGAATCTGTTCCATTTATTGTTTGGATAGCTAATTTTTTATACAGTCTTTTTAGGCTTAGGTCATGCAAGTAGTAAGAATACGTGCAGTTTTACACACACCTGGCAGTCATAATAGCAGCGGAGGGTCAGGCTGACCAGAACAGCAGCCTTTACTTTTTTTCTCTAGCTGGGAACCAAGGTCTGCCTTAGATAAGCACCTCTCTGTGTTAAAATTGTCAAGGAGGCTTTTGTACTGTGGGAACAGGCCTGTGTCTTCTTTTGATTGTTTTATACTTTTTCTGTAAACCTTAGCTATCATAGGTGGGGCC
>VMDO01040112.1:0-12172 GCA_007922755.1 Pedetes capensis
GCCATGATGCATTATGTTAATGTGTCTTCCTCCAATCCTGATGCCGTGTTCTTCTTCCTAAAGTCCAGCATCTCAGATTATTTGCTCAGCATAGAAATTGAAGAGATATGGTGACAGGATACAGTCCTGACACACACCTTTCTCAACTTTAAACCAAGCAATGTTTCCTTGTTCTGTTTGAACAACTGCCTTCTGGCGCATGTACAGATTCCTCATGAGTACAATTAGATGCAATGGTACTCCCATTCTTCACAGTGTTATCCATAATTTGTTATGATCCATATGGTCAAATGCCTTTGCATAATTGATAAAACATAGACACCTTTCTAGTATTCTCTGCTTTCACATTTTCCAAATCTTCCTGTTTTACCATTTTCTCTATTTTTCCATAAATCTGGATGAATACAGCAAGCAGCAACCACCATATGCCCCGATATCCCATTGCCCTAGTGATATTTCCTCTACCAAGTTAATTAGTTCATTACCTTTATATTCAGCCTCACTCACATCTTTAGAACATGAGAAGAATGCACTCAGTCTCTTTGCTAGATGTAACATGGATCACCTCTAGTCCAATGTCCAACAGAGTCCTCATTTTCTTCTGAAACCTTGTGATTCCCTTCTGCATGTCTATCGGCAATGGTGCTCTGATCTTCCTTTCTCTCTTCAGTCTATTCCTCAAGCCCTCACAGGCTTCTCTCACCTACATCTGAAAAATCGTCCAGGTTCCTCCCACAAACAAGTTCCAAAGGCCTAAGAACCCCATGATTAGGTCACTACATAGCAATGACCCCAACTCTCTCATACCAATGTTTTATATTAGTTAATTGTTTTTATGGTAGCAAAAAACCAAGCACTCAGAAAAACAAGCTTATGCTGGAAAGGATTACTGGGTAAAAACTTCTAACAGCCCCCCCCCGCCCAGTGACCACTTCCACACAGCTGATTCTCGCCTCCCAAGATTCTACAACCTCCACAAATAGCACAACTAGCTGGGGACAAAACTCGAAAGCACATGACCTTTGGGGAACATTTTATATACAAACCCTGGCATGTCACAAGAGCACCCAACATTGCTCAAATTAATCAGAGTGCTTTATCTCCTCTCAGACCATCTCCTTCCATCCCATGTCCCACCCCAGTCCCTACCTTCTTTCCCTCTCTTCATCTCTCATTCCCCCCGGTCCCAAACTTGTCATTAAAAATATATATAAACTAAAAGTGCATATTTGAAAATTCCACTGTATTATAATTTCCCCCCTGTAGAACTCAAGTTCAAATATAGAACCTTCCCCCCTACCCCATGCAAATTTGGCAGACGTGGCTATTGGTTTTCCTTGCAAAGTAACAGTTAATCTGGCATATGCACTTAAACCCACAGAAGTAGCATCTCCCCTTAAAACCAAATTTGTTAACATTGATGCTAATAAGAGTTCTCTGGTGATGACATTTCTAGGTGGAGTGCTCAAGAACATGTTTGTAAGTTCTGAAATAATGAGGGGGTTGGGGTTTAGCACCATTGGTAGAGTGCTCTTCCACACTCTCTGAGGACCCAGGTTTAATCCTCAGCACCACAAAAATGGGAGAAGCATGTGGCAAACCACTCCTGAAAAGCAATCCTAAAAACAATCAGCCTTTAAAAGCCCTATGAGGGTCGCTATGAATCAGACTAGACTCAACGGCACCTAACAACAACAATAAAATAATGAGTTCCAAATTTTCTGAAGGTAAAAATTGGAAACAATCACATGAAATATATTTTGGAATCAATTGTATTAGTAGCTCCACTATCAAACATACAGTTCTGGAGCAAGTTAAGGGAACTCTCAAAGACTCAATTTTCTTACCCATATAAAACAGTGAAATCATACTTTGAGATTGAGATTGAGTGAGATACTGGCACTAGTATGTGGGGCCCTTAGGTGCAGTCCATGTCTTATTCCCCTAGTCCTCTCTCTGCTTTCACCTCCATAGTAGCCTTCCAACCTTACCACCTAGCAATGCTGGGCAGTCCACCTCCTCATATGATCACTGTTTTTTTTTTTGGCTTTCTACCTACTGCTCTTTCAAAATTCTTCCTCCATCCATGCTTGCGTTGTTATCTAGGCTTCAACTTAAATGCATTTTTCTTCAGGGAGCCTTCATTTGTCCCCTAACCTCTGTGGGCTGTACTATAATGCACTATCTTTACAGTACAGTGTAGTCAGTACTTTAAAAAAGGTGAGCTCTGAAACCCAACTGTTCGGGTTCCAAGTCTGGCCCTTCTACTTTCAGAGGGGTGACCTGAAGCAGTATGTTCACCTAAGATAGGGATCAGAGTGACCATGCATCTCTTCTTTCTCAGGACACTTGAGGTCTATGGCTCAGGCCCTAAAAATTATTACAGATGAGCATTCTCATTGCCAAAACCATTCTGATTGAACAACCAGTTTGATGGTCACCCTAATAGTAGTAGTTATTGTTGTTGGCTGCCATCGAGTGGGGTCCAGCTCGTAGCAACTCTTACAGGGTTTTCAGTGGATGATTGTTTTGGGGTTGCTTCTGGAGTGGATTGCCATGTCCTTCTCCCATTTTTGTAGTGCTGGGGATTGAACAGAGGCCTCAGAGAATGCAGAGCAGCACTCTACCAACTGAGCTAAACCCAGCCCCCTAATAATAGCAATATCACTTATTCATTAGCTTCCTGTGTAGATTAAATGAGGAGGTATAGGTAGGATATTTGTAGCAGTGCCCATGACACAGCAGATGCTCAGTAACATAAGCTGTTCACACACAAGGCACCGATGGCCTCCATGCATCTTTGCACTGACACTCATCTTCCTATGAGGTAAATTCATGTCTAATTGTCTGTCTTCCCCACCAGACTAGAACCACTTGAGAGCAGGTATATCATCTGTCCTGATCATAGTTGTACTCCCAGTGTGCAACTCAGTGGATAGCTCTAAACTCACATTTGCCCAAATGAAATAAATCCATACAGCAGGATTAGAGATGTGGAGATTATTTAAAGGAAACTGCTCTATTTTACAAACAAACAAATTTTGGAAGCTAAGCTGTCTACCTACCATTTGCCTGATGATAATATGCTGAGAATTTCCTATGTGATGGAAGAGGGTTTCTCGGTCTCTGATCTATTGATGTTTGGAGCCAGACAGGTCTTTCTTGGAAGAGGGAGGGCTATCTCATGCTATGGAGCATGTTTGGCAGCATTACTGGATTCTGCCACTAAATGCCAGTAATACACCTCCTCCCACCCCAGATGTGAGGACCAAAACTGTGTCCAGGTGCTGCCATGTCCTCTGGTGGGCAAAAATAGCCTCTACTTGAAAACCACTAATATAAAGATGGAATCTGTCTTCTCTATCTTAGAAATAGTGTTGAGAGGCTGTGAGACTTGGTACTTGAAGATTTTGTATGTCAAAGCCCATGAAAACAATCCTCACCCAGTTAATAGCAACCTCTGATTTCTTCCATGAGCTAGTAATATTCCTAATAACTAACTCAATAAGCTGTTATTTTTGGCTGAAAGAATTTAACCACCTCAAAAGAGATAATATTTCTGCATGATACATGTCATATGTTTCCTAACAACAATAACATTGTCTGTACATTCATTCATTCATTACTGCACACCTGCTGTTGCCCAGACATGGCTTCTCATTTCAGATTTTATCATGATTCAACATGATACCTTTTTCTTCCCTTATGTTGTCTAATAGGCAAAGAATCCTGAACATTTACCCATTGTAAACAAAAGTTGTGATTTTTTTTAAAAGATCAAGAATGTAAAAAGCTCTATTTGAGCAAAATACCCCCACAGAAATGTCATGTTTCCTGGGTACTTAATGATCCCTATTTGGAGACACTATTATAATCTTTTGGAAATCATTATCTCTGAGATTTCTCATGAGGACCCAACAGGACTCGTGAGAGAACTAATTATTATTGTGATTTGTTTCTCCTGAATCTACTTCCTTGTTTTTCAATATTGGCCACCATTCTTGATGACCCAGGAAATGATTCATCCACTACACCACCAGGGATTGTGACAACGTAAAAATATAAGCTTCCCAAGATTTCATGTTGATGTGTAAATGAAAAACAAAGGTCTAGAATTTTTGTCATAATTACACAGGCGTTTTTGGTAACAGATTCCTTATGAATAAAGTAAGTTTTGTGGAAAATTCTCATGATTACTAGAGCAAATGAACTTGAAAAACTCCTACTTCCCAAGAAATCAGGCACATGACAAGGGCATCCAATTTTCCCTTGAGAAATACTATTCCTTACAGCCCAAGCACAGAGACGTCACTAGTGCCGCTTCAGTGACTCTTGCCAAATCTCCCAGCTGCTCCTACAGACAACTGCGGAGTGTCCCATCAACAAACGCTTACTGAATGACCACTGTGTATTAAGCACAGGGACACAGTGATGGAAGGCAGCAGCCCTTAGGGCCACACAGATGGACCCAGGAACTGATGGGAGCTGTGAGGCGGCATGTTAAGAGTGTGCTGGCAGAAAATGTGAAAGAGGGGCCACCCAGGAGATAGGGGACTTCCATGGAAGAGCTTCAAAGGTGGTGTCACTGCATCTTGAAACATGATAGGAAAGTAACCACATGTATATGCACACATGCTGTGTGTGACTCCATATGTGTGTGAGGGGTTGGGAGTGGGAGCAGGCTGATGTTTGAAGGAGAGGAAATCAAAGATGCAAAGGCCCAAAAATATAAGAGAACTTGGATCAGGTACTGTTCAGTGCTCCAGAAGGAAACAGACCGATACCCAAAGGAGTAAATGAAGTGAGCACAGGCAAGGATGAGACAAGGTTAAGAGCCCACAAGTCTTGAGGAGACACCCATGGGCTGGCCAGGAGGAAGCTATTTCCACTCCTAGGGAGTTGCAAGGGCAAAAGGAGGGATGATATTACCAGAACCTTGTAAGAATTGTTGTACTCTAGAGGAACACAGTCATTGGTCAAACTGCAGCAGGATTAACCAAACTGCAGCAGGGTTTCTCAATCCTCTCTCTCAATCTTTCTCTCTCTCCCTCCCTCCCTGTCCCTCTCCCTCTCTCAAGTGACCAGAAATCAGGGAGTACATACAAGATGAGGGAGTTGGGAGAGGGGATGGAACAGAAGGACAGCACCAAATCTCCCAGGCTCCTTCCTAGTGTCCCCAGTGTCTCTATGTGGAGGCAGCCTGTGTGAGGGCATCGGTGCTAGTGACTGCCATTTGGGGTGTTCACTGTGCCTCAGGCAAGTCAGGCAAGTGCTAAGCACTTTGCATGTAGGGATTCCCATCTCATTTAATAATTTTTTGGCAGTACTAGGGAGTCAAGCCTGCAGCCGTAACACTGTGGCATCCGATCCCATCAGATCTCAGAAGCTAAGCAGGGTCGAGCCTGGTTACTACTTGGATAGGAGACTTCCTGGGAACACCAGATACTATAGGCTTGGGAGACAGACCCCACAACTGGCTCCCAAAAATCCACCATTGAAAACCCCACAAATAGCAGAGAAGCACTGACAGTGTTTTACCTGTTGTATGTAGGGTCGCTATGATCAGATACCGACTTAATGGCACCTAACAACAACAACAAGGGAGTCAAACCCAGGGCATGGGAGACGTGCTTTACACTGAGCTGCACCCTCTAGTCTTTTATTGTTTTTTGGCAGAGTTTCATTAAGTTGCACAGATTGCCTCTGGGCTTGAATTTGTGATCCTTCTGCCTCAGCCTCCTGAGTAGCTGGAATTACAGGTACTCCATGACAGCCAGCCTCATTCAATCTTTATAACCACTCATGAAGAGTTATCACTTACTGTCAAGTTCCAATTATTTTCATAGTAACTTGATGTGCATTGTTTCAGTTTATCCTCACAATAACTCTAAGTCACAGGATTTATATTTTCCTTTTGCACATAAAGAGATTCATAGGCATATAAACCCCAGAAGGACAGAGATTTGTTCTTAATCTCCAAAGTAACAGATACTGCCTGGCACATGGGTAATAGGTGATCAGTAAATTCTTATAAAAATAGACTCAGAGACTCTCCAAGGATGAGAATGGAGATGAAATTTTAACTGCTAAACCCTACAGTCCTCAACCATACCACCATCCTGGCCAGTTGAGATGGAACAACCCAGGACATACACTTTTCTTCTTCCCCTTGATTGTTCGTGAGAATCTGCCTGGCTGAGGTCCTCCCACAAGAAGGCTGAAGCTCAAGTCCCATTAGTTTCCCCTGCTAAGCTCATTCACTTATTCATTTAATAGATGTAGCCCTCATGACATGTCTGCCCTACAGGAGACACAAAGTAAATACATGCTGGCTCTGAATGAGAAGGAAGCAGTATAAATGCAAACGTGGTCCAGATCCTGAGGGGTGCAGAGTCCATGATGGATGAGGCTGGTCAACAAACACATAAGGGCAGTAATAGGTGTATGTATGGGGAATAACCCAAGAGATCAGGAAGGTAACAGGTAGTTGACCAGGTTGAGTCTTGACCTTCATGAACTATGAAGATGATTGCCTTGCCAGACAGACAGGGGGAAGCTTCCAAGAGGGGAAAGCTTCCAAGAGAGCATGCCAGAAATGGTGTGGCTCCAGCAAAAGAGCATAGAGTGGGGGTGGGGGGACACATGTGAGGCTGGGAGAAGTGGAAGGAGAAAGGATGAAGCTGGGGAAGTGGTTAGGAGTAAGGACCTAGACAACCTGTCTACCACACAGCAAGTTCAAATTTTCTCCAAACTCCCTGCCTTGACTATTTTGCCCTCACTTTGCTCATCCAAGCCCAATCCCTCCAGGTACACTAGACTAGCTGCCATCTTCTCTCTCCTGCTCAAGGACCTCATTCCCATAAATCTTCTCCTGGCCCTTCCATAGGCTAGTTGTTTTCTCTACCGGAACATCTCCATCATAATAAAACTGCTACAGCATACTGCAACTATTGCTCTTTTTGCGCTGGGATATAGCTCAGTTGGTAGAGTGCCATTCTGCAGTCTCTGAGATCCTGAGTTTGATTCCTAGCACCATAAAAATGGGAGAAGGACATGGCCATCCACTCCCAAGGCAATCCTGAAACAATCAGCCATTGAAAACCCTATGAGGGTCGCTGCGAGTTGGGCACAACTTGACGGCACCTAACAACAACAACATGGCTCTTTTTGAAAACTAAAGTTGAAAAGATATTTAAACAGAAATATCTTCAGTCACTTATTCCATTCTAATAATTGCCCTATTCCTCAGTAAGCTCATAGGACAATACTTTTGAAGTCTAAGCTCTCTATTTCCACTCCATTTCCTCCTGTTCTTTCATAAATCCATTCCAAAGGGGTTTGGAGGATTTGAATCCAGCCATCCAGCTAACACAGAAACTCTTACGGTTTTCGATGACAGTGACATTGCTGGAGCCAATGGTCTGTCCTCAGTCCTTGTCTCCCCTGGCCTCTCAGCAGCACTAGCATGGATGGCAACTCTTTCTTCACTCACCCTCTTTCACCTGGTTTCCAAGATGCCCAATCCTTCATTTCCTCCCACTCATGAGAAAGAGCACCAGAAAATTTATGTGCTGATGTGCTGGTGAATTCCCAAGATTTTACAAGTTTTTACCCCCTGGCCAGTTGGTGAGTTGGCCTGACCTGCCAACACATACATGCACACACACACACACACGCGCACACACACACACACACACACACACACACACACACACACTTACCCTGGCCCCTCAAGAACCTAGATAACTGGGAAGACCTAAAGGACCCACTTTTTTTCTCTGCAGTCATTCTAGAATGGTGGAGAAAAGGTGGTCAGTAAGTTTTATTTTTGTTTTTGCTCTATTTGGTTTACTTGTTTTTTGTTTTGTTTTTATGCAAAGGTCCTGGAAGTAAGCCACTATTTTAAGCTTTGCCAACCACAGACTTAATTCCCCTTTCCTCTCCTCCATCTCCTCCCCCTTCTCCTAATCCTCCTCCTCCTCCTCCTCCTCCTCCCTCTGCTCTGTGTCCTTCTTTCTCCTCTACTCTTTAAAAATACAAAAGTCATTCTTACCTAGCCAGCTCCATAGCAAGCAACCATGGGCTGATTTGCCTGTGGTCTATGGACTCCTGGGGATGAGCAGGGATGAAAACTCTTTCCATCCAAGTTTGGAAACAAAGCCTTGTGCTCCAGGCAAGCCAGAAGAGTTGGTCAGCCCAGAACTACTTGCCAGCTCTGTGACCTCGGGCAATTACTTAACATCTCTGAGTCTCTCTTTCTTGTGAAATGAAACTAAAAAGGCCAAGCAGGACTTCCACTGGTCTGTCCATTAAAATAGTAGGTGGAAAGGTCAAAGCACAGTGTATAAGACAGACCTGAGATGTGTAGGTAGTTCTCCTCGGGTCCCTTCATGAAGCTTGGAAGGAGTCTCTAAGTGATAGTCATTGTAGACTAGAGAATATTCTTGGAACAATTATGGCTGCTGGTTTGTCCATCTCTCTGAACATGGTGGCACAGTCATTTAAAATAAGCTAATATCTTAAACTGGGCTGGGTTTTAGCTCAGTTGGTACAGTACTGCTCTCTGTACTATGAGTCCCTGGGTTCGACCCACAGCACCACAAAAGTGACAGAAGGACTTGGCAGCCCATTCCCTAAGCAATCCCAAAACAATCACCATTGAAAACCCTATGAATACAGAGAAGCACTGACATAGTACTGGGCATGGCACAGTGTTGCGGAGTGTTTCATTTTGTTGTACATGGGGTTGCTATAAGTAGGAGCCAGCTCAATGGCACCTAACAATAATGACAATGATATCTTACATTGTTTTGCATTAGCATAGTTTATCTTTATAATTTGTGCTATGACATACTGTATTTCTCATATTTTTAAAGAAAAATTTCTGAGCTTAATTTTTACCTTGTCTATTTTTAAAGAGCCTGCAGCCATAGCACTGTGGCTTCTAATCCCGTCAGATCTCAGAAGCTAAGCAGGGTGAGGCCTGGTTAGTACCTGGATAGGAGACTGCCAGAGAACACCAGATACTGTAGGCTTAGGAGGAGGACCTGGCAACCCACTCCCAAAAATCAATCCACCATTGAAAACCCTATGAATAGCAGAGAAGCACTGACAAGAGTGTTTCACCTGTTGTTTGGAGGGTCGCTATGTGCCAGACACCAACTCGAGGACACCTAGCAACGATAACAACATTTCTAAAGAGTTTAATCACTCCTTTCAGCCTTCCTATTTTTTAGCCTTTAACATTTTCATTTCCTCCTTAACATCTTAGTTTTTAAAGTCAATGTTTAAAAACTTTTATCCCTATTCCCTTTATTCTTTTCATTGTATTTTTTACATGCTCTCTTTTAGTTATCTTTTGAAAAGTCTGCATTTCCCCATTGCTTTGTCCTTCCCCAGGAAGCTGTTCTTCTGAATGTAAGATGGCCCTGCAGGTTTTCCATCATTTACTTTTACTGTTATGGTGAGCCAGCCCAGTTCAATAGGCCTCATCATTTCTACTTCTTTCTTAGATTCCCACTACATTTACTACTTTATTGTTCTATCTGTTTTCAAATTTCATTGTGTGCTATTTATCTCTCTTTCTCCAATTTAGAATGTACTATTTATAAAGAGCAGACAGGAAGTGTGGCCACAGACCCCACAGCTGTGGGGAGAGCGCATGACCCAGCAGAGGACACTGGCTGGGACCGTCTGTCCTCCCATGGGGCTCTGGAGCAACTCTTGCAGATCCCCTCACCTGCCTCTTCATTGCTTTCCTCACTGACTCTTTGTAGAGTGTAAGCTGGATCAAGACTATTCTTCATGCCACACCTAAAGATTCCTCTCTAAACACAAGCCTCGCCATGCCACTTACCTACTCAGGCCATTCATGGGGTCACTGGACCAATATAAGAGACAAAAATAATAATAGCCAGTGGTGTCTCATCAGGAAAATGCAAATAAAAACCACAATGAGATTCCACCTCACTCCAGTTGTAATGGCTATTATCAAAAAGGCAAAAGATACCAAGGATATGGAGGATATGGAGAATATGAGGATATGGAGAAAAGGGAACCCTTACATGTTGGTGGGAACATAAATTAGTCCAGCCATTATGGAAAATGGCATGGGGGCCTCTCAAAAAATGAAAAGTAGAACTACTATCTAATCCAGCAATCCCCCTTTGTTGTTGTTAGGTGCCGTGGAGTTGGTATCCGACTCACAGTGACCCTCATAGGGTTTTCAATGGCAGACTGTTTCGGGATTGCCTTGGGAGTGGATTGCCAGGTCCTTCTCCCATTTTTGCGGTGCTGGGAATTGAACTCAGGTCCTTAGAGACTGCAGCACAGTGCTCTACCAACTGAGCTAAATCCCAGCCCAGCAATCCCCCTAGTGGATAGATAGATAGATAGATATATATACAGATATATATATATATATATATATATATATATATATATATATATACATATCTCCAGAGAAATCTCATCATTTGCAATCCTGTTATTCTGCCAGACTCAGGGCCAAGTTCATTTGCAGTGAATGAACCTGGAGGCCATTATGTTAATTGAAGTACACCAGGCACAGAAAGACAAATGTCGTATAATCTCACTCATATGTGGAATCTAAAAAAATTCATCTCATGAAAGTTCATTGTAGAATAGTAGTTAGCAGAGACTGGCTAAGGAGAGTAGGGAAGAGAGACGTTAGGGAGAGATTGGTCCATGAGTGCAATGTTAGACAGGAGAAATAAGTGTTAGTACTCTACTGCACAATGAAGTCACTATAGTTACCAGAGGAAATGCAATCCAGTCACTAGACCATGCATGAGGCAGAGGGAGGAGTCAACGGAGGAAGAGAGCGTGAACCAGAGATAGGGGTGAATAAGGGAGAAAATCTGAAGCAAGGTTCTGGCACTCTCAGCAGCCTCCAGAGGGTTTTGATTCTGTGGGGTTTGGAAGTGGGGTGAGGGTGGACAACCTGACAAAATTGGTAGGGCAGCAGCCAACCAATAGCCTTCATACCTGCCAGATGCTGGAGCTTTTGTGACTAGAGATATGGGTTTGCATCCTTCAGGTCCACCACTTCCTAGTCAGGTAGCCTCAGGCAAGTCACTCTATCTGTGAGCCTCATTCTATCATCTGAACAAGGGAAAGGAACATTTGCCTCAAAGAAGTGTAGATGCCCAGTAGAGGTTGGATATATGTTGAAATATACTGATATATGAATCCATTTCTTTCTCTAAAGTGTAGCTTATGATGTAATACTTTTCCATTTTATTTCTGAATAACTAATACATTATAGAAGGTCTTTCTCCAGGTTAGGAAATATCCCCAAGATGATGATGATGATGATGATGATTGGTGGTGGTACTGGGGATTGAACCCAGGCCTTGTGCTTACATGCTTTGTAAGTGCTGTACCACTGAGCTACACTCCCAGGCCTTTTTTTTTTTTTTTTTACTTTTTGAGGCAGGGTCTCATTAAATTATGCAGCCTGCCTCTGATCTTGAACTTGTGATCTTTTTGCCTCTGCCTCCCGAGTCACTAGGATTACAGGCATGTGCCACCACACCCAGCTAAGATCATGAATTTATTGAAGACTTTTGTATATATGCTACATTATGAAGAGTTTTACATCCAGTATTTACTATGCAGGGAAGATGGTAGAAGGGGGGTTAGGGAGCCAACTCTGCCTTCAGATGGACTGAGCCTTAAGTCCCATCTCCACCACTGACCATAGGGCATGACAAGTCATTAGTCTTACTAAGGGAGCAGGTGCATATAGTCAGGTTTGCTGTATTATGCACCATAAAGCTTAGCAGTTTATCTCAATGGTTAAGAATTTGGTCTTCTAGTAATACTACTTGGGGCTGGGATTTAGCTCAGTTGGTAGAGCGCTGTGCTGCAGTCTCTGAGGTCCCGAGTTCAATTCCCAGCACCACAAAAATGGGAGAAGGGCCTGGCAATCCACTCCCAAGGCAATCCCGAAAACAGTCAGCCATTGAAAACCCTATGAGGGTCGCTATGAGTCGGATACCAACTCGACGGCACCTAACAACAACAAGTAATACTATTTACTTGTGATGTGAACTTGACCCAGTTAATTAATTTTTCAGTTGGTTCTCAAATTTTCCTGCCTATAAAATGGGAATAGCTTAAACACAATATTGCTGGATAATAGATGAAA
>VMDO01040113.1:0-12160 GCA_007922755.1 Pedetes capensis
AACATAGAGGCGGGTAAGGGGTAACCTATATCCTATATGAATAATGCTTATCAAATTGCATATATGAAAATTGTCACAATGAAAAGCATGTCAAAATGAATCACATTATGATGTACATTAAAAACTTCTAAAAAAAATTTCCAATTAAAAAAAAAGTTAATTCACTTTGCTAAGAATAGAAAAGGTCTTTCTAAAGTCATATTTTTGCAAGAAAATAAATACAGCAAAAAGGGACCACCAAGTAAGAGATAAGGATATAAGAAGTAATAGGTACTTTGGTGAAAGTTAAATATAAAGGGAACCAGAGGGTTAAAGCATGTTTCAGGTAGTTAAGAGTATGTTGCAAGAAGGTTTGTGAAAGATGAAGCATATATATATATATATATATATATATATATATATATATATATACACACATATATATATATACATATACATACATAAATCTGGAATTTAGCTCAGTTTGTAGAGCACCGCTCTGCAGTCTCTGAGGTCCCAAGTTAAATTCCCAGCACTGAAAAAGTGGGAGCAGGACATGTCAATCTACTCTCCAGGCAATCCCAAAACAATCAGCCATTGAAAACCCTATGAGGGTCGCTATTAGTCAGATACTGACTCAACAGCACCTAACAACAACAACGACCATATATATATATATATATATATATATGTCCATATATATAATTTACTATCATCTTAAAAGGTTATTTAAAAGGTTTTCTAAGATCAAATTTTAATGTATGATGTAAAAGCGGACAATGGGCTTCTTGTCTCTCATTCAGAAAACAGCTACTAGTAGTATGGATTGTTAAATCTATCCCTCTCCCATTAGGACCAGAAGCTTTAAACATTTTACCTTAAAAGAAACAGAACCCATGCAGAATCTTGAGATTCTAAAACAAGTAATTTCCTCCACCTGTTTTGGGGCAATCTCCCTCTCCCCAGGCAGTCTCTCAAGGAATCTTTCCTTTCTCTTGACCCATGCCTCATACATTCTTGGAGCATGAAGGAACCTGGAAAACTGGCCATCTTCAGAGTGCAGACAGGTCTAAGGCAGTTATGCCCTCTTAAAGCATAGATAATCCTGGGAAGATTTCTTTCCCTCTAGGACACCATCTTAAACAATAAAATTCAAAAGACTAAAGTAGGTAATTTTAGACTCCATGAGCTCCCAACCCATGAAAAGGACAAATGCTCAGCCACTTTGTATATCTAATTTTATTATTGGTGCCCTGGGACTCAATAAAGAGAATCCAGGAATTGTTTAAGGGAGAGCACAATAAAATATGCACTCAGCTCTGGCGATGCCCAAGAGAAGAAAGAGCCACTCGGGTCATGGGAATACCCAGTGATTTAGTTACTGGCTAACTCTGGCACTGGAACTCAGTAAAGGGACTATAAGAATTGTCTGTTGTGTGTTTTGGCTCTGGAACTCAGAGAGGGAAATCCAAGAATTGTCTTTGATGTATATATTTGGCACTGAACTCGGTGATAAGGATCCAGAAATTGTCTTTTTATGTGTATTTTAGCACTGGAGCCCAATAAGGAGAATCCAAGAATTCTCTTTACTATAGGTACTTTTTTTCCTTTCTTTCTTTCATTTTTTCCTCTTTTTTCTTTTATTTTTTTCTCTTTTTTTTTTCTTTTCTTTTCTTTTCTTTTTTCTTTCTTTTTTTTTTTTTGTAGTTTTTGTGCTACTTAGGGATTGAACCCAGGGCCTTGCACATACCTTGCAAGTGCTCTACCCAGTGGTGGTACCCCCAGCCCTTTTTAAAAATTATTATTTTGAGTCAGGGTCTCACTGAATTATGCAGACTCCCTCTGGCCTTAAACTCACAATCCTCCTGCCTTTACCTCCTGAGTCACTGGGATTAAAGGCATGAGCCACCATGCCCAGCAAAGGACATTTTGTGTGTGTGTGTGGTGCTGGGGGTCAAACACAGTATCTCAAGCATGCCAGATATGCACTCTACCACTGAGCCACACCCCCAGTCTCCTTTCATTTTTTCTTCTTTCTTTAAGATATACAAAGTGGACAAAGGGCAACATACAGTTATGAGTAATCAAACATCTATTCCTAAAGATTGACCCTTAGACTGTATTTTACATAACTGTGGCTATATTGAGACAGATGATACTAACAGGAAAAAAATAATTTTATATTTCAATAAGGTTTGGCCCCTATACAGATTTTAAAATGGAGAAAATTGGCCTAAAAATGGGACTCTAAACCATAATACAGTGCTACAGTTAAATCAGTTCTGCAAAAAGGAAGGCAAATGATCTGAAGTCTTTTATGTTCAGTTATTCATGTCATAATGCCAGAACCCCAAATTATAAGGAAGCTGCAGAATTTGCTATGCTCATGTGCCTGTGGGGAGTAAGGATGATTCCTTGAAGGATGTATTATTAAGTGCCCTTAGAAGAACACCAAAGAACCTCTTTAAACAACCTGAACCCTAAGGCAGTGCTTCTAGCTCAGAATTCAGGATATCTTTAAATCCATCTCAGCAGAACAGCTTATCCCAGGAGGAGTAATGAGGAGCAGGACTTATAAACCTCCCCTGCAATGGTCCTAATCTAGCACATATGTTCCTCCTCCAGGAACTGGCAAATGGAGGAAGGAACATTAAGAATACATGTCCTTATAGACAAATATTACCAAGTAAAAGTTAGAGAAGACTTAGATGGGGAGGAAGCATAGGGGAGGGTAAGGGGTAACCTATATGAATAATGTTCATCAAAATGCATATATGGAAATGTCACAATGGAAAGCATGTCAGAATGAATCACATTAAGGTGTACATTAAAAATTTCCAATAAAAAAAGAATACATGTCCTTTTCTCAATGTCAAACTTAGCTCAATGCAAACAGAAATTGGATCATTTTTTAGAGGATACAGATAAGTTTATTGATGCATTTCAATCCTTGAGCATTCCCTTTGATCTAACTTGGACAGATATTGTCTTATCCACTTGTTGTACTCCTGAAGATAAAGGACAAACTTGGGCAGCTGCTCTGGGTTACTGTTTCAAAAGAGGCATAATAACATGTGCACTCTGAAATGTTAGACCAAAGGCAGCCCTTGAGGTCGTACTTGTTCCAAATCAAGAGCCCCACTGGTAATAACAGATAGGAAGTAATAATCTGACTCTACGTGATCATAGGACTACTTGCTCAATTAAGAGAACATGTAGATAAATGAGCAACCCCATAAAGTATGCCAAGATTTGAAAAATAACCCTAAATAAAGATCAAAATCTAGCTCTATTTTTAGCTCATCTCACTAAGACTCTAAAGTATTATACTAATATTAATCCTAGCTTCCATAAGTGCCAGATTGTACTAAGTATTAATTTTATCAGTTAATCTGCTCCAGACATTAGGAAAATTTTTCAGAAATAGACAATGGGACCACAGACACCCTTAGACCAACTTTAACCTTTAAAATATAGATTTGGAAACTTAATTTTCTCCCAAACTTTCTTAATGCTTCTTAGATGTCCTATCCCCTTTCTTATTAAAGAGGTTTCTTTAATCTAAATGGATAAAACTCTCCAACTGATCCTAGCACAAAGGCTTTCTTTCATAGGCATGTTAAATACAAAAGATGGTCAAAGGTACTCTATGTCTAGAAGTTTTCATGGCTTTAAAGTAAAAGCCCAACAGTATCAGGGATGTAAAATGAAAACATGCCTAACTTTACAACCTAAGCAGGCCAAGGCATCACTTACTATGACCAATCAGGGAAATTCACTAGCATAGGTTACAAAAAAATGGGGAACAAAGACACAGTGCAGACTCCTCCTCCCTATAAACATATTGGGTAAGAGAAAGCAGAAATAGAAAAAATTGAAATACGTTACAGAAAGGTTTATAAGACAACAGATACATATGAAATTAACTTAGCTCTGATTAAAAGTTCTATATTTAAAACTATAAGGCTTACTTAAAGTATTTATTCACTTTCAGCAACAATTACAAAAGAAAACTGAATAAGTGACAAGGGTTTTATGTTTTTTCAAGATGATTACACTTCCTAATGACTCTGTCAAGCTTTTAACTACTTAGGAAAATGAGTCTTAATTGAATCCGGATTTATATATCTGTTTATTTTAAAGTTTTTTTTAAGGATCACATTATGACTCCAGTTAAGTGAACAACTATTATCTTAGGTTATTACAAAATGTTTGACAGCATATATGTGTGATTAAAACATATATCTAAGAGATAAAAGTGTTACATGGCTAAGCTATAGCTAAATGTTATACCAAAGTTGAAATTAAAATCTATTACTCCTTTTTCAAGATTAGCAATACTGGTTTTCTGGGTGTTCAATAACCAAAAGTTGTAAGCCAAAGCCAAACAGGATAAGAGAGGCTTAGAGGACAGCCAATGTTTTGGCCCTTGCCCCAGCTCAGTAAGAATCCAGGAAATAATGGAAATGCTCTAAAGGGCCCCACAACTCCAGTAAGTCACCCATCATCTTGATCAGAGAGGCCTCAGAAGCCCCTAGGTTGGTCCTGGCAGTGTACATTCTGCAAAAAGGAGTGTTATTACAGAGAGCAATGTCCCCCTGATGCTTCCAAAAGAAGCCACATGGTCAGCAAGAACTTGACACCAGACCTGTGCCAGCAGATGGCACCACTGAAAGAGGAAAAATTGAGGGGGGCCAATGGGCTCCTCATAGGTCTTTCAAAGCAACTCTAAGGAAACTTGACTGAATTTAAAAGTTAAAAACAAAAAGGTTAATTTTTTGGCATCTTACATGGTCTTAAACATGCAGCAGGAAGGTACAGCCAAATACAGAGTAATTAATAATGTAAAACAAAGGGGGTTAAACTAAGATCTAAAATAAACTCTAATGCTATGCCAAATATTTTTTAAAAATCTACTTTAAGGGACATTAATAAGCAGTATTCAAAAGGCTGAAAAATTCCAACAGTCCCCAGCCACACATGTGGCATTTTTTCTGCATCCATAAAAATCCAGATTACCATTTCCGCTAGCTCTTATCTTTCATACTATTTAAGGGGACCTTACCAAATCTTATTAAGTACCCCACTGGCTGTCAAACTGTAGGGAAATTTCCATAATAACCCAGAAGGTAGAATCAAGCCACTTTCTTTACTTAATTCTATATAAAAGAGAGGTATGTTCTAGGGAGATGATTGGTAATTAGATGTTACCCAGATAACTCCTGTAAAATATATAAAGTTTTTTTCTCCCTTTATTGATAAATGATGGTGAGGTACAGAGTAATACAGCATTGGCTTTGTCCACTGTGCCACTATTACATCACTTTTGGTTACACTTTCATCAGCTTACAGTGTTTATCGAGACTTATGACTAATTTGCAGCAAAACTCAAATGCATATTTGGCTTATATTCCCCTATTTTTCCCATGTACTCATGAAGTTGCATTGTTTACATTGAGATTATCATCTCCTGCTGTATCCCTCAACATTGATTCTCTTCCCCATCCCACCTTCTGCAATCTTCCCTTTGTTAGTTCGTTTCCTCCTTCTTTCTATTCTTTATATTGTCCCTTCTTCACTAAGTTTAATTGTGCATTTTTTATCAATGTATGTATAGAATTTTTTCTTCCTTTAAGTAAGATTTATCTCCCACATATGACTGAGAACATATGGTATTTCCCTTTATGAGCTTGTGTTCATTCACTTAAGATGATGTTCTGCAGTTCCATCCATTTTGCTGCAAATGACATTATTTCATTTTTTAATTGCTAAGTAGTATTCCATTGTGTATATGTACCATAATTTTTTTTATCCATTCTTCTGTTGGTGGGCATCTTGGTTGGTTCCATATCCTTGCTACTGTGAAAATTGCTGCATTGGATATGGAGATGCAGGTGTTTTTGTGGAATGATGACTCACCTCCCTTTGGGTATATTCCCAGTAGTGGTATAGCTGGGTCATGTATGGCAGTTCTACTTTTAGATTTCTGAGGTATCTCCATATTGATTTCCAAAGTGGTTGAATGAACTTACAGTCCCACCAACAGTATAAGAGGGTTCCTTTTTTTCCACAACCTCGCCAGCATTTGTTGTTATTTGTTTTGTTGATCTTGGCCATTCTTACTGGAGTTAGGTGGAGTCTCAGAGTTGTTTTGATTTGCATTTCCCTAATGGCTAGGGATATTGAGCATTTTTTCATGTGCTTCATAGCCTTATAAACTTCTTGATTTGAGAACTCTCTGTTCAATCCCTTTGCCCACTTGTGTATTAGATTATTTGTTGTTTTGTGATTTGCTTTCTTGAATTCTTTATAAATTCTATAAATTAGTCCTCTGTCAGATATGTAGGATGCAAAGATTTTCTCCCATTCAGTGGTCTCTTCCTTAACTCTATTGATTGTTTCCTTTGCTGTACAGAAGCTTTTCAATTTCATGTAAAGACCTTAAAATGTTTGATAACATCTTCTCAGGATGGATAGAGGTCTACCCCACCCAAACCAAAAGAGTTAAAAGTTGTCAAGGCTTTATCCTATAGAATAAAACTTGTCTCTACTGAGTCTCCATAAGCTCAGGGACATCCTAAGGACAAAATTGCCTATACCCACAAACTGTCAGAAGACCTGAGCTGATTTTCAAATAAGATAAAACAGCTTGACTTCTTACATTCAGAGATTCTCATTGAATAACGATTCTCCAACCCTCAAGTTCAGACCCTTTCATGTCCCCACAGACCAGGTAGCTGAAGACTTCCAATTCCTGGATAGGTACGGTCTGTGGCCCAATTCAGCCTTAAGAAACTTCAGAAGCTAGACCTTCAGCCTTCATCCATCCATAAGACTGAGAGTTCAAAATCTCAGAGGGGGAAAATGAGGCAGGATAGAAAGAAAAATTGGGGGACAGGGAAAGGAAAAAGAGCTTTCACCCCAGGGTCTGGTTTAAACCTCACCAGCTGAAAATCAAGGGCTTTGACAAAACTACCAAGAAAATTATTGTGAAGACTGCCTACACAGAGACATTGTTTTAAGAGACATTTTCAAATGAAAATGTTAAAATAGAATGAGCCATGCTTAAGGCCAAAATGTGCAATCATATACTTTCTCTGAGGTTAGCCCTAATCTCACAAAGAGAATTATGGGCCATGTTTACAGTCAATCTATGCCTAGACAACTTCCTTGTGACCTCCTGTACCACCCTATAATCTCATTTGGCACCTTCCTAAATGTTAACAATGTACTTTGTAAATATATATATATATATATATATATATATATATATATATATATATGTCCACTATAAAGAAATCTGAGAGCTCTCTTCTCTTTTGAGAAACCTATGACAGTATCTGGGACATTTACTATGATTCTCTTCTTATGCACCTCATTTTCTCTCTGAGTACCTGCATTTATTCTAAAGCATGTACCTAATAAGCCTTATAACTTTGTTTCACTCTCTGACTTATCCTGAAAATCATTTCTATGACAAAGCCACGGACCTGGCTTGACCTGACTGGAGGTCCCTACATGGGGTACTAAGGCTAGGCAGCAATGCCGGGCTGCATTTCTTACCGCTGTTGACAGAAATAGGACTTGTTGGCATTTTTCTACCTAATGTAAATAAAAATCATAAGATCATACCATTAACTGAATAATAAACACCAATGGATATATTTGGATGGTAGGATTATGGGTGATTTAAACTTTTTTTGTGCATATGGTACTGGGGGGCTCAGCCTAGGGCCTCATGTATACTTTTGCAAGTGCTTGGCCACTGAACTGCACTCCCAGACCATTTTTTAATTTTTATCTTGAGACAGGGTCTTGCTAAATTATGCAGGATCCCTCTGGCCTTGAACCTCCAACCCTCCTACCTCCACTTCCTAAGTCACTGGAATTACAGGTGTGTGCCACCTCACCAGGCTTAGGGTGATTTAAACTTTTAATGTATTTTATATATTTAAAATGAATATGGGGCTGGGATTTAGCACAGTTGGTAGAGTGCTGCGCTGCAGTCTCTGAGGTCCCAAGTTCGATTCCCAGCACCACAAAAATAGGAGAAAGACCTGTCAATCCACTCCCAAGGTAATCCCGAAACAGTCAGCCATTGAAAACCCTACGAGGGTCACTATGAGTCGGATACCAACTTGACGGCACCTAACAACAACAACAACAAAATGAATATACTCTTTGGTATCAGAAAAATAGTGGTTAATCTTAAAAACACTAAGGAAGCTCATGCTCATGAGAAAGAGTTAATTGGTAAACATGTAAATAAACCTATTTACTTCCACATTATGGATGTTTCTACATATGCAAATATGTTAACAACTTCTAGACTCATTATACAGGTACAATAAAGAAGATCTGAAATTTACCATGTACATTTAATATGAATGGTGACTATACCTTGTTATATAAAGACTCTTTGTTATAAAGTTTGAGACTTTAGTACTGGAAGAGGTAGTACAGCAGTGGGTAAGAGCTTGGACTCTGTGGCCACACAGCTCAGGTTCTATACCCCAACTGCATCTTCGACCAGCTGGGAGACAACAGAAAAGCTACTTACAGTCTGTGTGGCTTTGTCTCCTCACCCATAATATAGAGGAAAGAATAATTCCTATTTCATAGGTTTGTGAGGATTAAAAGAATTAATGCAGTAAACACTTACAACAATGTCCTAATATGTAAATATTTGCCATAATGATGATTTCCAAGTTGTAAACATCTTCAAGGTAAGAGGAGCTATTTCATTTACTCCTTTATGGTACTTACGGTGTCCCTTACACATAGGAAAACACTAGTAAATGATCATGGGATGAATAACAGAATCAATTAATATGAGAACTAAGATTCAAATGAGAATGACATCACTAAAGCAAAAATTACAATGTTTCACGGACTGTCATTTGTGAACTCTGTCCATATTCCATTTTAGTTCCAAGCGAAAAGCTATGGGAAAAGGCACCCATTATTAAATTTTCCCTGTAAGCACTAGAGATTTTCCTGAGGATAGGCAAATAAGAAACTTAGAATGTTTATTAGTTAGGACTCTGTGTGAATGTGCCTACAGCCGTAGCCCAGTTGCATCTGATCCCATAAGATCTCAGAAGCTAAGCAGGTTTGGGCCTGGGAATACTAGGTGCTGCAGACTTGAGAGACAGACCCAGCAGCCCACTCCCAAAAAACAATCAGCCTATGAAAACACTATGAATAGCAGAGAATCACTGACAATAGTGTTTCCCCTGTTGTATGTAGGATCACTATGAGTCGGATACCAACTCGAAGGCACCTAACAACAACAATAACAACTGTCTGAAAGTAACAGAATCCCAATTCTAATTGGTTCATGTAAAAGAGGGGAGAGGAAAGATGTTTTATTGTTTTATGTAGCCATAGCATAAGAAACTCGCTTTTGGGATGACTAAGGTGGGTCTCTCTGCTCAGCTATTTCTAGCACACATCCTTTGTCTTGGTTTTACTCATTGTTTCTTATTCTATTCCTCTTGCATGTTGCCTTTGTTGTTTCCCACTGCACTCAGTTTCAACGGGGAAGAGTAGGGGGAGGGTGGTACATAGTTGTCAGTAGCCCTAAATTCGTCTCCCCAGATCTTCCCAAAAAGAAAGGAGAGAAACATTATCTAACATATCCCATCATCATACATGCCTAGGAAGTGTTCTTGGTCTTGCATGGGTATTTTGCCCATCCTTGGATTAATCGTCATGAACAGGGAGGTGGATCATCTACTCTGTGGCTTATTATTATTTGTTTCTGTATTTGGACTGGCTGAATTATCTTAGTGAATTCCATCTCCCTTTTCCCTCCTTAACTGATATTGTTGCCTGAGGAACATACCTTCGGGAATGGCCAGTCACTCTTTTCATGTCCTCACTCAGCTGGTAAACTCCACTAATGTCTGGAGGTGGGGGAGAAATGGCTCTTCCAGAAGCAAGTAGACAGGTATCCCAGAAAGGCTACTGCAGAAGGCAACCATCTAGGTGTGTACTGAGTATAAGAAATAACAAGAGATTTATGAAGAGAGGCTATATTAAACTATGGAATGCATAAGTAGGGTAGGACATACATACTTAACCAAAAATATTAGGAAGTAGGAATGTCCCAGCTGTCAATAAGGGTAGATACAGGATTAACAACAACAACTAACTTCTTCTACTTAACATTTATTGATCACCACCATGATAATCTACTTGGAAAGGAGTTAAACATCAACAATATCTAAAACATTACTTGCTGGCTCTAATTTTCCGTTAAAGTAAAATATTTGTTTTACAATCAATTAAAAATATAGAAATTAATGTTTTTGTCCCTCTCTGTTTCTGAAGAGTCTTCTTGTATTAGCTTGAGACAGAATGAAGAAAATGTGGATTAATTATCATGTGAAGTATGGTAAAATTGGTATACCAAAGAATTTCTAAATCACAATGAAGGTCAAATGAAATTGGATGGCTTACACTAGAAACAGTCCACAATTAATAGCTTTTTCACCCTTTAAATAAATTCACCACATTAAGCCGGGTGCAGTGGCACACACCTGTGATCCCAGAGGTTCGGAAGGCAGAGGCAGGAGGATCACAAGTTTGAGACCAGAGACAGTCTGTGTAATTTAGCGAGACCCTGTCTTCAACCTCCAGTACCCCCCCCAAAAAAAATATATATACACATACACATTTATATATGTATATATACATATATATTTTGTGTGTGTGGTACTGGGGGTTGAAGACATATATTCACCAATTAAAGGCATAGTTAAAGAATATAAACATGGGAGGCGGAGTCAAGATCGCAGACAGATAACACACACCTTCTGTTCCAGAGCAATAAGAAGCCTCGATTAGGGGTTTAAAAATCAAATTGAATAATTAGAAACAGAGATAATTTAGTTTGAGAGATAGAGAATGAAACTAGGCGTGCACTGAAATCAAGGATTAGGCTTCAGAGGAGCTACACAGTGGCCAGCAGCGGGACCGCCGCCATATCGCCATCACACAGAGGATAGAATCCCAGAGACTTGGAGGGGATTTCGCGCACACGCACCCAGGTGCCCGGACCCAACACGGAGTGCAACCTTGGCAGCACACTCTCACCACGCCTGCGGGACACAGACTGCAGTTCCTAGGTGAGTCACCGTGAGGGGGCACAAAAACGCCCTCCATAGCGGCTGCGGGGAAGCCGGTGCCAGCGATCGGCATCTAGAGCGAAGATGCGGCTCCCCTCCCTTCTGTTGCGGTGGGTCAGGCCTATGATGGCGAACTCCACAGAAAATTGGGCACACATATTCCCGGATCCCAGACACATCAGAGGTGAGCCCAAATCACCCCACTGTGCTGCGGAGAGGTCTGGGGCTTGTGGAGGCGGCTAAGTCGCGCACGGCCGGGGAGCTCCTTTTCGGCGGAAACTGGCGGAGCAGTTCACCGCCAGCGGGGAAGTTCCGAGCACGACTACAGCACAGGACAAGGTAGTGGGGACAAAATCACTGATTTGGGGAATTGGCGTCCGATCTATGTGGGACAGGGAGAACTTCGGGGAAGACCCCACAGGTTCCACTGCCTCTCGAACGGTACAGTAGTCGAGAGTGTTTCGTGGAACAGTCTCTTTGGGCACTCGGGGCCCCGATTAAATCCAGATTGTTATAAAGAGCTTGGTTATATGGACCCAATGAGACCGATGGTTACTGCGGATTGTGTGGAAATACTGCCACCCTGAGCTCTATCAGGAACATTGCACCCTGCATTATAGAATCCACCTGGTCGAACTGGGAGTAATAATTAGTTCAGACTCCATCCTCAAGATAATATGTTTTTACTGTTAACAGGGTCTTGAGCCTGCTTCCTTTGTGGAAACTGGACTGACACTCTGTGGCCCCAGCCCCTACATTTTTTGCTTTTTGAGATAGGCTCTTGTTGGGCTGCACAGATTTTGGGCTTGAGACCCTCCTGCCCCCATCCCGCAAGTCACAGGGATTCCAGGCGTCCTTCGCTGCACCTGACTGCAAGACTTGTTATATGTATGGGGGAGAGTTTATGCGTGGGTCTGGAATTTTATATTTTATTCTATTTTTTCTCTTTTTGTATTTTACTTTTTAAAATTTTTTATCATAATTTTATTGGTACTATAATTTTTTTTTCTTTTCTTCTTTTCTTTCCTTCTATGGGGGTTTGAATTCAG